>JWZT01003445.1:80130-98984 GCA_000827895.1 Thelohanellus kitauei
TACACAGATAGGTTCGTCATTTGAAAAAATTTATCACTATTTCATATTTGAAAATTGCATAAAAACGCAACCATTCAAAAAAATATATATTGATGTTTTTTGGTTATTCAAACTTATTTTTCGTTGACTGTCAGACCAAATTTCAGTATTTTTATGTTTAGAAAGTGAAAATAACAATTAGTGTAAAATATGAATTTTATTGTAGACAATGTATACCTTTAAATAAATGTTCCTCAATCATAATTTATGAAACATTTTGCAAAATATACTATTCGACTTTATTGTGTTTCGACGTAATATTTGAACCTCATTCTGAAGATAAAATCTGTTAAAAATGTTGAGTATTAAAAAATATTTTTGATTTTAGAGAGAATAATTGAACTATCAAAGTATAAAATTCAATTCGTACATTCTAATTTTTCGATGATAATCTTAACCAGAAGATAAACCAGATTCGTGAGGTGATTGACATCAAGTGACATCATTCTAGAATATTGAGTAACGATCTAAGTGTTAGAAATGATTAAAAATTGATAAATATATCTAAAACTTTTAATTTATGGAATTATCAAACTAAATAAGTCTTCTTACACCAGAAATCAATTTAAATTTTATTTGTACAATGGTAATATTTTTTATCTAAAGGGAATAATATATGGTAATTGCGTTGATTGTTACATTCTGAATAAATATGTTTGATGATAATTATTAGTGCTTTGAATAATAAATTTATTGAGTGAAACATCAGCAATAAGAAACAAATATCGCATAGAATAACAAGAAATAAAGCCGATATATCTAAGATTTGCAGTGAACCACCAATATAGTAATCAGAAAAAATAGAGTAAAACAAGGTGATTGTTTGAATTCATAAAAAACATTTCATTTTGACATTTGAATCATCCTTGCCATTTTCAAATAGATAAAATGAAAGTCTCCTCTAAAGATGAAGACATAAATCGATAGGGTTCATGAATGTTTTGATAAAAAGTGTAAAACATATAGGAACTAAGTATTTTTATTCCGCTTAATCACACAGTTTCTTTTTTATTTCTAAGGGATGATTTTAAAAGGTGTTGTAAATTGAAATTTGAATAAAAACCATAAACAGCATCGAATAATTTAAAAAATGTGCGTAAGACACCAATTACCTTAATTTACTATTGATATTATGAATGATAAAAAATGTTAAAAAATTAACCAATTAGCATGTTAAAAAAATTCGAGATACGTTAAAAATCTTAAACCTTATTAAAATAAAATACATTAAAAAATACTTACAGAGTCTGTATTTTCATTACAAGTTAAGTATGCTGCTGATATTATACAAGCAATTGACACAAATATGTAATCACACCAAAGAAAATAATAATTGTGTGGCTCTGATAAACCTCCCAAGTTTTTTGGTTTTGTCGAAATGTTGGCCATTTCGTCAACTATAAATGTTCTATTGAGGTAAAAAATATCCATCGCTATGATCGCCATATTATAAACTGGCAAAAGATACAAAGATGGAACTATGTCAGTAATTTTGTAGATATAGAATTCAATATAACTGATTGGAGTTGAGATATTCACATGATAATCGAGAGTTGTCAGAATTCTCATTTCAGATTTACATAAAGCGGTATGAGTGTAAGGACATCCTGCTCTTTCAAGAAATTCGGAAATCTGAGGTACCTCAATATACTAATTTAAACAATAAATACGTCATCAAACGAGATGATTTTACTTGAAATTTGAACACACGAGCACATTCTTAAGATGATTTGTTCTCTAATTTTATCTTGAACTTTTTCCCAGTCGTCTGTTTTGGTTTCGCTATCAGAATCCCTGATGATTTCATACAAGTCTGAAATATGTTTTTCAATAAAACTGTAAGTCAATCAGAAATACGCGAGAAATATTTCAACTGACAAGTATCGGGAGTGTGCATTTTGAAAAAATTCATCACTTAAAAAGAATATAAATTCTAAGTATAAAATATTAAAAACGCAAAAACTTTTCTGAGTCCAACAAATGTTGAGGTCGGCTAAAGTATTGAAATTTTCTGCTTTCATTGTCTTCAATTAGTTTCCTGCTCCAACTTTCTTCAACGTCAATATTAAACATTGTTGTTCGTTTCTTGAATTGAGGTGCTTCATAACTTTCCATTTTTTATACTTTCGCGCTATAGTACATGTGTTCACCACTGTTTTAACGGTCACCCTATTATTTTACTCTTGATTTTTAAAAGAATACCCAATTTCTTTCTTAAACAAATAATTAATTTTTCATGCAGTGGAGGAGATTATACTATTTTAATCAACAGTTAAAACACTCAAAATGTGGATATTTTAAGCTAAAAATGAGACAAACAATGATAGAATTACAGCTTATTGGTCTAATATGAATGATAAATCACTTTTGATTCCCATAAAAGGAATATGAAATCAAGATGATTCATAGTTAATTAACTTTCTTTTTACCTAAATCCCATTACACGGAATCTAGAAGAAAATTCCCAGTGATTGTCTTCATTGACATATTTTTGACTACGTGGTGATACGTTTCGTATGCAATGCAAAGTATCGTATTGACGTTTTTTTAATAACCCACCATCATTCAACTGACTCGTTTACGGCGAGACAAATGTCTAAAACTGTTAAAAAGTTGATACTTTAAAATATTTTACGATAAATATAAAAATCATTCGAATGTTATCTAGGATTCACTTCGGTCCGAAACTTTGCATTTCGTCTTCTAAAATTTTAAAACGATAGATGTTTGTATCTTGACCCTATCAAAGACGTTAGGATTTCTGTAAACTTTAAAAGAATGCCCGGCAAAGGTTTAATTTTTATTTTGTTGACAAGATTCCGTATAAAATATGCTAAATCATTGAAAATAACGAAGAAATCAAACAATCCAAGGAGCAAAAATACAATTAAAGATAAATAGGTTGCTTCAAATATTAACAATTATTCGAGAGCAAGCAAGAACATTTGTTTTTATAATATCATTAATAAAACGCAACAACCTATTTGCCTACTTTAACGACATAACAACTTAAAATCCCACACGTTGGAAGACAGGTGATTTTAAAATTTAAATTTAATCGAGACAAAGATAATAAAACATTGCAGGATTTTTTAAATGTTTACTTTCTTAAAATGATATTCGTAATTTTTGATTCGCTGTTTGTTTGTGAAATCATCTTAATTCTTATAAAATTCAAATTTCAACGAAACTATGAATCAAAATAAGTACCCTCAAGAAATTGACACGGTTTTACATTGTGTTATTTTTTAGAAAACAAGAGTCATATCTCATATCCAGGATAATTATGGATGAAGTTGAAATGAAATGTCGATAATTATAAACACTAATATATTATTAATTGATAATTTTATTTTATGCCATTACGTGTTAAAACTGTTAAATATAGTCTTTCTGGTTCTTAAGTTGTTATAAACACTTTCCAAGAACGCATTCAATGTTCCTTTGACTTTTATCTAGAAACTAGACTTGGCAGTTTTAAAAACTGATTAAGACTTTTTTATGTCTCCATGATTTTTTGTATCAACCTTATCAGCTGAGCAAGAGTAAGGATTATTCAGAAATTAAAAATAATCATTTTTTTTCTCAGGTACCCTTGTTACTCATTTACTAACGCGTCAGAATCGCTTAAGACGACAGTATCAGGTTTTTTTGTTTATGACTATTCTAGGTGTGTTGATCAAGTATATTTGCTTCTTTACGAATTATCATTTTTAAAACAGCTAAACTGCCGGATAAATTATATTATAGCACTCGATTTCACACTAGCAATGATATTTCGGTCTAGTTTCAGTGCTATTTCTTATAATCTACATGGAAACTGTACTCTATTCCATTCGATGTACCACATGCATATATATTCTTTTGGGGAAAATTTTTTTGAAACCTAACCAACGCCCACCCATCTATGTAAAATGGCAGTTTTTAAAAAAAGATTATCTTATTGAGATTAAAATTTATCGCGATTCGATTAAAATGATTAAACAAACACAATTTGTGACAGTACTAACCGAAATTGATGGCACAGGTTCAAAATAAACACTTGGCTTGAATCCAAGTGGATAAATTAGTAATTAATGGAGGTCGATACGTAATTGTGACTTCAATGGCACGTGTGTATCTAGTTAGTTCTTTGACAAATCATAATAGTGTGGATGGAAGAAAAGTTGACACAACTTACATTTACAAGAAACAAACAGTATGCAAACGGTTTACGTTCGAAAACCTATTTTCGATAATTAAGAGACAAAATCCAAAAATACGGACCAACGATCAATGAGTTTAGATGATATATTTGATTTAAAACACAATTCAGTAGTTTATATTTTTTTAGATATCTAAGTGAAGTCTCAATATCCACAATTTGATTTAGAAATTTAAGAAAAAGTCACGTGTTTCCTTGGTCCATAATTACACATCCGCTTCAATATTAACTAGATTTGGAGATGGCCACAACAACAAATTTAATTTACCTTAATTGAATTTAGACGCCAGCCATCGACTATTGTCGATGAAAATTCATCGATAAATGACGTTGGGTCTGGGTGCGTTTTATATAAAACTCAGATTAAGATTCCATGTTTATATTCTATTTTTCGAACATCGTCATCAATCGTAAGAGCCTGGTTTAAAAAAAATGTGATAATTACAAAAAGGTTCCTAAAACGGCAATCGTCTGACAACGTCTACTTAAGATAAGAAGCGATAATCATGGGTTCGACCATGACGAACAAGAAAAAAGAGTAAATTGCTGAGACCTCGAATAGTTAAAAGTGAAGTTTTTGTCTTGAAAAGAAATTAATGTTGATAATTAACTGAAGTTTTCGTCACAAGAAATGGTGGCGGTCGGCTTTAAATATGGGCAAGGAAGAGTTAGATTGTTTTCGTCAATTAGTAATATTCTGTCTAAATAAAGGGCCCAAGCGGTCGGACTCTCACCCCGGCATCGAATATTGGCATCAATACTTTACCAGACCAGTTCGTTAACATCGAACTCACTAAGGGTTTCACCTTCAACCTTATGTGTGTTGGTACCATTTTTTGTCTCAACAGGCGTTTCTGGGATCGGAAAAACCACTCTCTTGAGATCATTATTCAGAATTAACCTCCAAGGTGTGTAACTATGTTATCAGACGATTCGCACCCTACCAGATCAAACGATGTGTTACTTACTGAACGTGAACTGAGTAATTCGCTGAATGACCAGGTTTGAGTGAGGCCAGTGTTTCCTTGCGAGTCAAACTCATCGAGTCGCGAGGATTTGGCGATCAAATTAACAAATCTGATAAGTAATTTTTAACTCTTTTGAGCTCGAGAAATGTCGTCAAATATATAGAGGAAAAATTTGAGTCCTATTATCGAGAAGAATCGAGAGTTTGTCGCCAGTTGGATAAGGTTGGTGATGGTCTAGTTCATGCCTGTATATACATGCTAGAACCTACTGGAGCATCGTAAACCTATTTCATTATCAGCCTATCGACCTTGGATATAATAACTCTTAAAGAGCTACAAACTAGGGTAATTTATTTGGTCAACAGGTCAATGTGATACTTGTAATTGGTAAATCTGATTCTCTTACACCTTCTGAACTCAAAGACTTCAAAAAGCGAGTTTTTATATTTTTAATGAGATAATGGAGGAGTTGCTCGAAAAGGGGGTTGAACTTTATAAATGTCCCACAGATGACCCAACGGTTTCGACCAAAAACTGCGAGTTAAATGTTTTCGTTTGTGAAACATAGTTACACATCCCGTTTGCAGTGGTGGCGAGTACAGAAGAAATGCTGATCAATAATCAGCTATGCAGAGTCAGAAAATACCCATGGGGAAGTGTTAATGGTATAGCCTATTTTGATTATAGTCGACGATGAATCTCATTGTGAGTTCACTCATCTACGCGAGGCATTGCTCAGGTTCTTATTTTTGGTGATCAAAGAAATAATCTTTATCACCTTATCCAAACTACTCATTCAAAGTTCTTTTACAGATTTCGAGCCGAGCAACTGAGCAAGGACAAGCCTACGGGGGACTCTCTGTATGAACTTAAGTAATTTAGAATGGCAAAGTCTGTAGAATGTTTGTGTATGGATGTGAGGAAGAGCAATGAGTCCCAATTACAAGTGTTGCAATTGGAATACGATAATCATATTTCATCTTTATATGACAAATTTAAAACTGAAGAAGAATCTGTTATAAATTACATTAAATTTAGTTGAAAGCCAAGTATATGCTTAAGATCCAGGAGTTGGAAGATCAAAAACAGCGTATTCTGGTATGTGTTTTGGATCTAATAAACTTGTAAAATAATCAATAGGAAGCCAAAAGCAAGAGCGATGTAAGTGAAACGAAGGTTAAAAGCGACAAGGCTAAGAAAATTAAAAAATGAATAACTTCATTGACATTTGCCATCCATTTATAGTCGTTCATGTTTTTAATTTGTCTTAATCTATTGTATATTCATTGCATTTCAGCTTCAGTTTTTCAATTGTTAGCGAAGTGACATGAAAATTTAAGAGGAAGGATCGTTTTGCAACCAAACAGCTATTTCCTCTATCATTTGATATTATTCCAGATACAATGTTCGTTTTCCAACTCCCGTTTTGATCCTTGAAGGTGAATTAAAATTTCTGGCCAATATCATCAGATGGAATTTGTACTTATTCGAATGATCTCTATTGGTAGCGACGATCATTTTAACACACGTTTCTTCGTTCTTCGGGATCGAAACTTGCGTTGAATTCCATTTTTTTCTATATTGATTTATGAAACACCTAAAAAGCGTGCAAACTATGGAAAAAGTATCCTATATTTTTATCTATTTTTTGTTACATTCCTTTGTTGTCGTGATTTACAAGTGTTAAAACTCGATATAAAATTCTTATATTGGGCTAATATATCCTCTATATATTTATCACTATGAGTATATGGTTGATGATTACCCAATCTGGATTTATGAAATAGATTCTATTTCTATAAACAATAGAATATTGGATTTTGAACACTTTTACTTAAACGATCCTTTGGTTATTTATGATAAGTTTTTGGTAAAGCATAATACTAACTGATAAATAATGAAAAAGAAATCGTTTGGATATCCAGAAGGGAGCTGACAGCTTTAGATGTAAAACAAGCCGCTTCTATGAAACTTCAAATATTCATAAAAGAAGCATCCCTCAACTGGTCGATAAACAATTCTTCTTGGTTGATGCTTTTCATTTTAACCTTTAATTATTTATTTTTTGGGAAAACAGAGTGGGATTCTGTGGCTTTTATAACTGAACTATCAAATATTCTTAAGCATTTGATATCATGGTTATTCTTGCATTAAGTCTTTACCAAAGATGATTTAGCGCTGACATATTTGACCTTAATTCATTTCTATCAACGTATGCAAAATAATCTGAACAAATAATCCAAGCATCCGTGTGCATTACATTCTACTGCCGCTGAAGTTAATAATAAATAGCTCAACGGCAATTTATTTTTCGATAATGTTCTTATTAGAGCAAGAAATTTTAAACACTAAGGTCTTGGAAAGCCTTTCGTTTAGAAGTATACAGCCACTCGGAAACCAACAGCTTTGAGCTCTATGTAACCTTCAATAATCCATGTTGTGGTGATTCTTATAACCTAATCGATGTCACAATTTTCAAAATGAAAATCCTCATGTATAGTTCATACTAATGCATAACTCATTAATCCTAATAATCCAATATGAATGCAACCGATAGACATATGGTTTGATATTAACAATGAGAATTGATCCCTCTGTTTTCTTGTGCATATTTTTTGTTTGCACCATACTAAAGGTGGCTTTTGGAGGATTTTGAACCCTTTTATCCATATGATGTGCTGTGTTATAATTTTTAGAACAATAATTAGATTTATTTTCGCCGTGTAACTAATTCTAAATATTTGGGAACGGTTATTTTCTTTCAAAAATTCTCAAATCTGCTTATTATTCTCAAAATCAATGTCCAATCCTCAAAACCAGTCGTTTTTGTTTGGCCTTAAGTACAAATCTGTGAGCTTAAAATATCTTATTTTAATTTTTTTCCTTTTGGGAATCATTAAATAATAAATGCTTGTTATTCTTGAAATGGGTTGATTTTTTCAACGTAAGGATTTCATTATTTATCACAGGTTTCCACTTTTAGGTTTTCCCTTTTATTGATAACAGTGATTGGTAATCCATAAAACGATATTTTGAACCTATCTTGAATAATTTTAATTTCTTCACCCCATGTCACCCAAGAACTCTCGTGTGGGGTAGGGATACAACTCTACCAAAAATTTGAAGAATGATTTAGAGGCAAATGATAAAAAAAAATAGCCTAAAATTGTCCGCAAAGCCCTTTCGTTATGAGCCATTTAATCAAAAACTAAGCTAGTTTTGAAGTAATGATGAAATGTTCACACCTGAGAGAAAAAAACCTTGAATCTTGCACAAAAAACTTTCGACAATGGCTTCCATTAGATTATTTACTTTGATACGATAGCTTGACAACATTTCTAAATTGATAGGATCAAAGTGTATTTTACAGCTCCTGCCTTTCGTTTGAAAGCAAAACGTGGTTACTGGCTGAGAGTACAACGCAGAGAACAGATGGGAAAAGTAAATCGATGGTCAGTCCATATTTGAGATTAGTCACTCCCCGAAAAAACAAGTGGTTCATTCCGTCGCCGATTCAAAGGATTCGCCAAGTTTATATCCTCCACCATGCGTCGAAACAGAAGATCCCAACGTCGCTATGTTTGAAACTAGATTAGTTGTGTTAGGTTGAAGTTATCGATGAGTCTTTTGAAATTAGCTTGTAACTCTTCCACCAAATCCACTTCTAAATATTCCTTTTTAATCATGCTGATCTGGGAATGGATTTCTTGTGAGTCGACGCCCATTTTCTTGATTGTATTGACTCGAGGTAGTCAATACATTTTTCAGAGAACCTGAGCTCAGTTTTATGTCAACAGTAATTCACAATAACTGTCTTCGGGCGGTCCATGCTTAAATATTGAGGCTAAATCAATGATATGTTTCATATACTGAAATGGTTCTTGATACCAATAATTAACTAAGTTGGAATCCAGCCATTTTACTCTTCAAAATTCGCAGTACCAGAATTCAGATTACAGAATATGGTTGATTTTCGATGAAATCTACGTGATTGATCAACTGGTCACCTAACATTTATTTCTGTTAAATGTTATCGGGTTTTGCATTCTAAATCTATCACCGTGAGAGTTACGGCGAGCTTTGCCCACAAATGGAAGAAATCCCTAGGGATTAATTAGAAATATTATATTTCAAAAATCGTTATTTTTTAAGAATTGTTTGCGTTCACAGTCCTTTGTATTTTGGGTGTCGTTGGTTTTATCCACGTTTGAACCGCCTGCAGAGAAGGTTTAATCGCCGAGAAAATAGATTTTGTTGATGCCTTGACTTGGTAGTTTCCCTTATTTGTGAAGAGTTTTTAAATATTAAGGCGAATATACTTTCTCCTTGTGTTGCGGAACCTAAGGATGCAAATTTTTTACTTGTGTGTATTTTTAATTTCGGAAGAATTTCCCAAATCAGACATCTTTAATTCTCACACAAGTGACAGTTTCTCATATGTTAAAATATTACTCAATCTATTTTACACAAGGAAAACAAATCGTTGGCACAGCTGCGAAACAAAAGGGAACGGACTGAATTTTAAAATACAACCAAAGTTAATTTATACTTGTCATTAAGTAGTTGATTTTGGACGTCACGTGGTTTATTTAGAATGTAAAACTCGGTACACCGGGCCGAGAATGGATCTTTCAGTGAACTTCAGACTGTGATGAATACCTCTAGTTAAGAATACACGGATTCCAAAAATCTCGGGAAACTCAAGAATCGTATTCTCTGAATTCCTATACGAAGACAATTTGACGTTCAGATAACAAAAACCTGTGATCGAATTAAAAATTGTTAATTATCTAAGTATTATCTTTGGAATTAAATTACAAACAATTTACTACCTTAAGATTCATAATTTAGGGAATGTTATTGACTTGTTTTATATTAGTCAAATCATAATTTTGAATGTGTTTAGTCCGAGAAAACCGAAAGTTATTGAATAAATGATAACAATTTATATATAATGTTCATTTTTCACCACCCAAATTGTCTGATTTACTTGAAGATAAAATTAAGTCTTTGTAAACCAAATACTTTTCGTTTTTCTAATAGCTCTTCCCACATTCAGTCTTTCTAAAACAAAAATCTGTTTGACTATAAATTCATTAATTGAAGACGGGCTGTTTATTTTCGGTATTTTCTTAGCGAGTGACCCAAAAAAGGCGAAGTCTTGAACAAAATGACCAAAGTAATAGTTTACTCTCTAACTCTAAATTATAAGTAATATAGAAAGCTCCTAAAAGAAAAAAATGATTATGCATGCCAAAAAGGCATATAGTATGGTTATTCAATGCAAAAATGTCAATTGCCTAGAACCTAACGAATGCTTAATTGATTTTAAACGGTACAGTCATTTAACCCAGGGCACGACCATCAGTCTTAAAAAAAGGGGCCAGTATATCTTGAATACTTTTACATTGAAACGCCAGAAATGTAAAACATTATTTTATACTTTAATTAAATGTTTTACACCTGTATTGACATGAAAGTTTAATCAGAGACTCATGTAGAAATAGAGAAAATTCTACATATAATTTCCTAACTGATTACTGAACGAACGATCTCTTATTTAATGAGCCTTTTTTCAATTTGTAGCCATTCGAGTGTAGACTGGAATATCTTTGACGATACATTTGAAAATCAGGCAATCAATCTGCTTTTACTAGAAACTTGGTAGAGAGGTAAATGGTGAATTACCGACAGTTGTTATTTAAATCGACGAGGATCTCCTGCAAGCCATATAGGAAATTTTGAAGAGGTAGAGATCTTCTATGTTATCAAACCCTTTCAAGAGTAGGAACAACAACAGTATCAGCTTTATCATAATATAGAGAAGTAAATATTTCCTCGTTTAAACTATGGATGCGTTAGAGATTTATGTGGTTTTGGAATGACAGAATGGTAGTTCAGTGAATATTAGCATATATATAATACGGGAGAAATATGACTTTGTTGTTAATCGGTGTTGTAAAAATACTCTCCTTCTAATTATTCTGGCGAACATTAGAGCTGGATCAATAATCTGGAGTAAACGACGAGGAGTACAAAGTTCAATTAGCAAGGAAAACAATGGTATACAGCATGAAACAGTGAACCATTCCGAGAGGTTGGTCACTTAAAGCGAAACCCACACACAAAATATTGAAAGTGTTGGAGAAATTATATGCTCGAAAATGACAAAAACATGAGGGGAATCTAGAGTAAATCCCTTCAAAGTCACTTACATGATTGTGTATGAAGGCTAGGGATCCTGATGAAATTGTTAGCTTTTTGATAAATTCAAAACCAACGCCTCTAAATATCAATCTATATTAACTTAAATAGTAGAAATTCATTTATTAATAATTTTGGCTTTCTAGTTTATAAATAGTGAATATTCCAATAAGATGCCACGTTGTTTGAGACTGTGGGTTTTGCGGGCTACTTGCTAAAACAGTACCGATTTTGGATTTTGAGCTCTTTGAACCCAATTCACCTTCTCAATTTTGAATCTGGTTCCTTTGACCTCGCTTGATGTCGTTGGAACACCGGATTGAGCATGTCAGGAGGCGTGAAGGAAAGCACGTGTTCTCACTCAGGTTTTGGGACTGTTCTCAGAGTTTTTCAGAATGGAATCTGACGTTTTTGAAATAAACCTTTCAATAAATACGCTTCGATACGTCGTCCAAAAATAAGCAGACATTTCGATACAAATACGAAATATGTAAGTATCATCTAAAAATATCTTCATTGAATTTCGTTCTGTAGAATGTGAAACAAGATGAAATACCAACTAATTGATTAATTTTTGGGATTTTTGGAATACTACGCGTTGAAATTCACCCCATTCACCTCAACATTGTTTTTAACTGGTATGGCCTTTTGAAATCAGCATATTATTTGTTCATCATTTCTTTAGTAAATCGACCCGAAGTCTTCTGATCGGGCTTATACCCGTCTTCAAACGAGAAACAACATTCCTACCTTGATTGGATCGTATTTTTGACCGATATATTGATTGGTACTGAGTAGGCATGAACCTGAAACTAATTATCATAGTTAGTTTTCATAGAATTCCATTGTCTTTTGAATATTGGACATCCCTGAAATCACTTTGGTTTGATGGTGGTATTTATAAAAAGGATCTGTTGATTGTGACAGATGTGTCATTGACACATCGCCTCTTGAATCTAAATGTACACAAAAGATGTAAGAAAAATACAGTTTTAAAATATCCGATGAATAGAAAAAACGAGGATGGGCAAGTGTAGGCAAATTCTCCTAGAAATGTAGGCCTTTTTCAAAAATACCAGAAGTGTTCTGAGAAACTTATTGTTTCATCAATCAATCGGTTGAGAAAAATTTATAACATACCACTGGTGGGCAATTATTTTATTCTAAACAGCGTTGCGGAAAGGATGGCAATCGGAGGGCCGCACCATTAAAAATACATTATATTTCTTAGTGGATCTATCAAGGTATAAAAGTTATAAGTTGTATTAAAATCAACGAATATAATTAAACAACTTTATTTGAATATATTTATTTGACAATTTTTATCATCGTTCCCTGAATAATTTAATTACCTAAGAATTTATAGAAAAATGTACCCAATCATAATTTTAAATAATTTCTTATAAATCAGGGAAAAGATGTCTTTCTGATATTCTCATCACAACATGCAAGTTAATGCCTTTTAATAAGCATCTGTTAAGTGTCGTAATCTAAAACTCGATACAACCCTTCCCATGGGAAATGGAAAGAAGTCAAAGTTTATTGAAACTTTTTCTCATAGTTCATGGTCCGCTAAAATTTTTGGAGAGTCTACGCAGCACTTCCAGCACCCTTGATATATAGATGGAAAAAAAGTGAAAAATTATTATAAGCTTTCACAAATGTTGTCGATGGTTGTAACATAAACATCCATGAAACATGTGCAATATCTTTTTAATCGTTGTTTTATTTTGATCATTCAGGGTCCTCGTTTTGGGGTCAAATCTACTAGTTTTTGTATATGAGTTAGATATCAGCGAGGAGTAACCAGATTTCTTCTAATCTACCTTTCCATTCTAAGTAGTGCTTCGTCTGAAATATTTCTAAACCCTATTCCCATTAATTTGAGTAGATCACTGTTATCTGAAACCCAGTATCAAACAGACAAAGATCGTTTTTGTAAACAGTAAATTATTTAAGTGGTTTCCCTACTAGTTCAGTGGAGTTACAACCCTGATGAGTAGAATAGATAGTTTCCTATCATTCCTGGATATTGGTCAAGGTTGAATTCATTGTTTATTTGCTATCACGATCGATGGCTTGAGTAGGTAATTGACAAAGTTTTGTGTTATCCACTTTTCTCTTTCAGATCCAAGTTTTCGGTGTAGTCCTGAGCAATAAAGAAACGTTAGATCCCAGTTTAATCTCACCAGATCCATAACCTAAGTTCTTAAAACCTACTATATTTCAACACATTCAACATGCTTCGATTATTTGCGCCTGTAAGTCTAAAAAGGATCGAATGTTCATTAAAATTGGAGTTTATGACGTTAAAAAGTTGTTTAGAGGAGGAAGAGGGAAGGGTCGGTTGGTTTTCAACCGAAATGAAATCTTCCTATCCCATATTGGGTAGTTATTAAAGTACTAAACACAACGATAATGAGTTGTCTTCTGTCCATTTGTTGGTAATACTGAAAGGCATCTGAGAATGGTTGGACTCTTGCGATTTGCATCCAATCATCCAAAGTCAAGATTTCTTGGAGTGTGATATCTGGAGTTCGATACTGAAAATTCTGATAGCTATTTCATGGCATTAGAGTTTGATTAAAATTTGTGTCTTAAATCAAATAAAAATGCTCATATAGGGACGTAATTCTTCGGTCTCTGCATCCACATGTCACCACAAACTCAGCTATCAAATAACGAACGAATATTTAGACAGTATGTATAAATGGTAATTTTTGAAATTATAAAATATGGGCCATATTGGATTTCATATTTTTGGAAGTATATTTCACTATTTATGAATAGATATTTTTGTGAAAAATATATTGAACGCTTTTGCTTCAACTGTCATTTGGTTACTTTCAAAATAAGTAGAACATATTCTAGCCCTTCTTTGTGTGAAAAGTTACAAACGAACGTTATACGGTCCTAAATTCTCCATTCAGACGACTTTACAGCAAACTCAACCCAATTTATCAACAGCTGTCTTTTCAATGTGTTATTTATAGAAAATGTATTTTTAAGGACTCAAACGATGAATTTAATAATTTCGATAATCGTTTTAGCCACTAAAAGCTGACCAAAATCAACAACTTCGTTGAAAACAATCGCTTTTCATTCCACAGAAAAACTCTGGATATCTTTGACCTTTATAGTTCGCATCTCATTATACTCAAACACTAAATAATCAGATACATATAAAAACCAACAGGTTACGAGTCTACTCAATATTGGACCAATCTTGCTTCTTTGGCAGATAAAGCACTTTAGACACACGGAATATGTGATATGCCAGAAATCAACCTCCAAAGACGGGGTAGCCATCGAATTAAATCCGTGTCCATCTTCGGAATTACCGGGTTTTGCGACCAATAACGGCGTTCGTGACGACCAATAGCGGCACTGTTATTGAAATAAATTGTTGAATATAAAAAAGAACTGAATCGACGTAAATGAAAAGGTTTAATGTTCAGCATGCATGTACAACGTGAAAAATAATTACCATTACCTGGTTTTTCATCGAAAGAAGCGGGTTGTGTCTATCAATAATGCGACATGCAACAAGGAATTTAACAGAAAATCAAACGAAGTGATAAAAAACAGTTAAATTAATTGATTTAGTTTTATTTTCAGATTGGCATAGCTTTTGTCTCTAAAAATGTCTTGTTAGTTAAGGCACATATTCGAAAAAATGGTAACTATTTTTTTATGTGGTACATGGATGGTGAACATTAAACCTTTTCATTTTCGTCTATGCAGTTCTTTTTTATATTCAACAATTTATTTCAATAAAAGTGCCGTTATTGGTCACAAAACCCGGTAGTTACGTGGTTCGATCTGATATGTGAAAACGACGAAATTGACTATTCGTTGGTCTAAGAAAAATTCTGTTTGATCCTATGACCAGTTTAAGTAAAGGTTGAACATATTCTCTCTGAAAAATGCAGAGAAGTTGCATGCGATTTTGTTTGCCGACGGCATTGACGACTAGCAACGAAAATACATTTTGAAATGAGCGATAGGTTACTGCCAACCAAACAATTAATTTCAGAACTTTTGAAGGCTGTGGATACGTCTGAGCAACAGTTCCTAACTATATTTTTGACTGTTCAGAATGAAAAATTAGAAATCGAAGAGGTTTTGGAGGCGACCAGCGTTAATGACTGGCAAAAACTTTTTTCAGTTTTTCAAAAGGACTGGAATCGTGCAATCGAGGTTTTGGCAACTTTTATCAACTCAATTTTTGCCCTTTTACCTCAAGACGTACAAACGATTCCATTTAAAGTATCAAAAGAAATGATTGATAGCTGTAACCAAACGATCAAAACTATCGGGCTGCTATCTCTTTTTTCATGTGTCAAATTCCAAGAAAGGATAAAATATAAAGTGGATGAATTCGTGGTTTCTAGACTTATTCAATTCTTAGAAATTTCCGAGTTTGCGAAACTGTCAAACGATATTATGAATGGTTTGACCAAAGATGAATATAATAGCTTAATTCTTGCTGATTACCTCGCTGCTCAGTGCCCTACGGTTCCGATTCATAATGTTCATAAATTCACAAGACTTGTGGCCAAGCTAGTAATTTATTCAGAAGTTTTCGGAAAAGCTTTGGCAAAAAGCACGACTATTATTCAGCTAGTGAATATTTATAATGATGCTAAGAAGGATATTTTGCTCAGTATGGCTTTAATGGAAGATTTTGCCAATATTTCATCAAATATTGATTGCGCTAAAGTTTTCGCGGATTCTATTATTGTTTCGGACGTGATAAAAGAGTTGCACAACGCAGAAAATTCGTTTTTTAGTTCTTATTTAAAGTTTTTAACACAAATAATCTCAGGTACTTTCCCAGAAAGTTCACAAATTCTTGATTTCTTGATCTGTACCTGTATCAAAATTGAACCCAACACATCAAACTGGCATATCATATTTCAAATCTATCAATCGCTCACCTTCTTATTGACAAATAGGCAGATATTACTCCATCTGTATACAGAGAACGTCGATATTTTCAACGATATTCTGTTTTACTATAAAAGAATCGTCAAATACGTTCCAACAAACCAAATTGGAGATTTTTATCAAATTTATTCCCATTTGTTTTCTGAAATTGCCACTGACCCCCAAATTAGCAAAGCCCTTCAACAACTTTATCATAACTTAGTTTCCAATCAGCGGCTTAACGATCTTTTGAAATCGATCGATTGCGAAATACAAAAAGCTGGACTTTTGCTGGTTTTGACCGTGTCAACAAACATATGGGCCGTAGATGACTTGGCTAATCACCGTATGGGGCCACTCAGCGTTTTAACCGAACCAGGAATTTTTATGAAAAACTCAGAAAACTTGGCCCTCAAAGATGATGTTTTGCGGATGTACCTAAAAAATCCGCTGTTCAGTCAAAAGTTCAACCAGGAAGAAAAAGATCGAATGAACAAAATATTAAATAGAGGAATCACTTCTCAAGTATCTGTAGGGTTCCAAAACGCCTAAAATCGAATTTTTAGTGGATCCTTGCTTATTTTTTACATTTTTCTCAAAACTAGATAACGTCTGTAGGGTTTTTAAACTTCTGTTTCTGAGGCATCAACAATGATATTTAGTTCTTTAGAATCGTTCCCATCTGCAAATCAACCGGTGTTTCGCATTTTTAAATGGATGCCAGGTGATACCTCATTATCTTACTGCCAG
The DNA here is from genome assembly GCA_000827895.1 of Thelohanellus kitauei. Classification (NCBI taxonomy): domain Eukaryota; kingdom Metazoa; phylum Cnidaria; class Myxozoa; order Bivalvulida; family Myxobolidae; genus Thelohanellus; species Thelohanellus kitauei. The sequence goes on from JWZT01003445.1 coordinate 97,225, forward strand.
TTCGATGCCCATCTATTACGTTACCCGACCATCATACCATGTTCTACGTTTTTTGATTGGTTTATCTTTTTTTGTAACAAACAGTTAATATTGTGAAATTAAATAGGAAATATCAATCATTCGAACAATAAATAGAGCCAATTGATTTTATCTGGTACAGTCGACGATAACATCGTGCTAACGAATCGGCAATTTTGTTAAAATTTTCTCGCTTTCTCCATTTTGAAATGTAATTTGGTAAATAATATTTTTTCACACATTTATACAAATCAGCCACCATTCTATTGATAGGAATACGACGCCAAAATTATGAGATATCTAATTAACAATAATTGACAAAAAGAATGCACTTCTTTATTAATAAGCGCAGAAGGTTAAGAATAATATTGTTATCTGTTAAAGGGGTCTACTCTTTTTAAATCTGTTAAGGAAATAAAGTCCTCAACCTATCGCTTGATGGTAGGGCTTCCCGATCAATCCCGTTATTTTCCGCATAAAATCCTTTAATTTTATCAATAACATTTTTTAAAATTCAGAGGAACAAACCAAATTATTTTAACTTCTAAGCGATAGTTTGTTCTTCGAAATAACAAAATTTGTTGTATTTTAACATGTTAAGATTGTATCCGTTTCAGCTAAAAGACGTGGTTTCATTAGAAGAGCTGTCAATCAAATTGAACAATTCTGTCTCCGATCTTATGCGGATGTCTTTATTATATTTTGACTTTTAGAACATAAAATTTCAGTGGGGTTAAGCATGAGAGTAGGGGAGGGGATTGCTTCAATTTGATAGAAACGACTTTAAATGAAGTAAAGTATTCTGACTGCGAAGGCGACCTTATAACGATGCTCTTTAAAAGTACAAACTAACAAATATAATTAAAAATGTAGTTTTTGTGTTATTTTTAACAAAATATAGCGTTTTCATCATAAATCATACAAAAATCAAAACTCTTTGATTTATGCCTAGGAAAAGAAATCACCTATTATTAAATAATTTGTACTTTGATTCATGCCCGTATGGTTTTGACATTTTACAATCTTCTTAGAACATATGCGATTCGCAAGATAGAAAATGAGATCTGCTCTATCTATGATGAAAACCGTTAAAAAATGACAGATTTTATCGGAAAACCAAATATTTAGGAGATCCTAGTAATGGTTTGAATGTAAAAGTAATTTAATATTTTTTATAAAATAAAAAACTGATGAACATGATCGGGAAACCCTATATGTTCAACGTATTCAAAGTTGGGTATGGTCAATCAAACCATGCCTCGAGTTCTGTCACAAGCTTAGCCAGGCTTTCTCAGAAAAGTAATCATATTTGATCCCTAAGTTCACAAAGTTATCCAATTAGACTTTCAAATGAAGAGCCCTTAATTGGAGACACGTGATAACAGCCCAAAATCACTTGACTCTTTTTAAGGATCCAAATAACTGTAATGACATTCAGACACAAACATTCGTTAAAATTTATTTGATAGATTGTGCGTCTCCACGAGTAAATTTTTGAGTGTTTCGTTGGAGAACTGAAATGAAAATTTTGAATGTGCCATCATGAAGAGGTGTGAAACAGATCCAAACCAAGTTTTAAAAATCATCGGATCGTTGATTCGAAAAACAGCGGAGTAAGATCTACGTTCCCTCTAAGTTTTGACATCCGTGCGCGGAAGAAAAACCCAGTGCGCGGAAACTTATTATATAAAATTTTTGTGCGCGGCAGTCTCGAAAGTAATTCTTGTACAAATAATTACAAT
>JWZT01003445.1:122448-138185 GCA_000827895.1 Thelohanellus kitauei
TACATCATTTAAATCTTGCGAATCCTATGAGTAATGCCCATAAAAATTCATCTGAAAAATATTGCATCAAGACAATTTATAACTTCAAACTGTACCCGAGAACGGCGGGTGAACCATTCCCTTATGGAATATATCTCCAGAAAAAAATATTTTTTTGATTTTTATCCGTTGAGGTTCAAAAAGTTATTTGAAAACGTTTGGAAAATAGTCAACTGTATGTTAATGAGCCACGCGTAGCTCAGTTTGGTTTTAATTATTAAAGAGTTTTTTCCTGAAAATGCCACGCATTTCGATTCTGAAAAAGTTGGAACTATAGTTTAATGGCTATTTATCTTTAAATTGTTTATCAACCTCTTTTTCTATCAAAAATAATGGTTTAAAGAAAATTGGTAGTTAATTTCCCACGTGCACAGTTAAATATTCTGGTATATCTATTGAAAAACTCTCGTTAAATCAGCAGCTACTACTCTTAAAATTAAAGAAAAAAATGTTTCAAAATGGAAATTATTCAGATAAATTTACGACAGAGGGAAGACATTTTAGATTTTCCATTTAAAAACTATCTTTGTAGATCGTAAATAGGTTCATTCAAAAATTCATAACATTTAAATTTGTTGAACAATATTTTTAAAACTAACTCTTATTAGATCATGTTTTTAAAGGTTTGAACTCTAAATTACTATGAAGGATAATTAATATTGACCAATCCATTTATTGCCATAAAAACATATTAGTATTAGTTACTTCACAGATGAATGTGTTTGAACCTGTTTTTATACCGGATTTTCGGTCCAAATTAGCGTTTGTCAAGTCCAATTTGCTGCTGCTGTTTTTGCGGCGGTTTCCAGTTAAATTGGATTTTTGTTTTGGTCTAATTTGGTTTTTGCCCAGTTAAATTTTGTTTTTCGTCCTCCAAATTTGACCTGGAAACCGCCGCAAAAACAGCAGCAGCAAATTGGACTTGACAAACGCTAATTTGGACCTGAAACCCTGTAATACATGTATTAAGAAATATTAAATTTTAACTATCGAAATTTACAATTTTTTTAAAACTATGAAGGCATTAATTTATGTTTTAAAAAATCAATTGGAATCGTTTCCAAAATAAATTATCATTGCAGTTTTAACAATTTTCATTTTTTTAATTGGACTATAATTAATGAGGAAATCTTGATGTTTGGCTAACTTTTAGGTTTTCCTCCTCTGTTGGAATCATTCGGGCGACATATGCTATTTGACTCAACCGAATATCAAAATCTATCTCTTAAATCAACGTGAGAAGTCTTTTATTCAAACGAATTACAAATCTTTCAGATAAAGACCTGCTAAATCTAGGCTTATTTGATTATTAGTGTGTATATGTGGGCTCTGCCACTTCCTTATTATCTTTATGAATTATTCATACAAGTTTTTAGGGATGCTGTTCCAGTAATTGAGCGTGTTTTAAGTTTTAAAACTCTTGGATTGGGTGTTCAGCTCATACTTATTTTTTTTTGTTGGATAACTATGAATTACAAATTAGATGTGATCGTCTAAAACTGACCAGTTAACAATCTGAAAAGCAGTTTAATTATAATTTATAGACAAACAAAATGGTGCATCATGATTTTCTTTTTTGTTTATATTACGAAAATTAAATGTACCGTATACCGGCTAGGCGCTTAGATGGTAATTCTGACATCGTAGATATGATGAATTCCCTACATATAGGGGTCAGATCAAAATCTGGGAAAATTCATAAAACGTCTAGTTTATTGGGATGTCAAAAAAAGGCAAAAAGTTTTCTGATGAAATGTTTCAATATCAGTAAATTCAACAGGAATATAATCGCAGTTTTTGAACTAGAAATCATCAAAAATATCAAAACTGACAACCAAGATTGGTCAATTGCATATAGTTTTCGAACCACATACCATCGATATATTTTCCAAAAATTATGCGAATATTATCGGTGTGGTCATAAATTTGTTAGAAGTTCTTGTAGGATTAATCTTTTCTATTCCCCTTCTCAGAAAATCGAAACAAAGATCTCTGAATTAGCACGAAAAACGAGAAATGGTAATGATCAAAGGGTTTCAAAAACCACGAACAGTAAATCTTTGGTATCCATATTAATTATCTTAGACTTGCCGGGAAACAATGTCTCAGACGAAATACTGGGGAGATGGGGCATTTTTTAAGCATGATATCGGAAACCATACATCACAGATTTCAAAAATGTTAACCTCTACGTCTGGCAGTTCGATTGAACAACTCGACCCACTCGAGTTAAAGATTAATTAATCTAGAATTTCGAAAACTCAATCAGACTATTTTGAAACCAAAAGAATATCCCTTGGATCACTGGGTAATAAAATAATATAAGCAGACAAGGAACATTTCACATCAGAAAAAGAAGGATCGCCATAACCTGAAGTTATGTTTTATAATAAATTGGAATATCAAATTTTATTTTTTAATCTTCCAATTTATCGCTAATCGCTGTTTCCTCTAATAATTATTGAATTAACCGCGTCTAAATTGGATAGGAACATCGTATCGATAATAAATTAATTATAAAGGTTAACCATGAACTCTCTGTGTTAAAATTAATGGTACAGTATCTTAAAAGTTGTTTTCTAATTATTTAGGATCATCTTGACTCTTCAACGTTGTTCTTGCTTTTTTTGGGTTTTATAGGATTAATAAAAATTTGCCAAAACTCCAATGAATTACGTCATTTTCTACGAGTTGGTACTTTTTGGTCGTTGCGCCTTGTAGGAAGACTCCAAACATGTCATTCTTCAACGCCACATCCCCTTGAGTGAGTACCAGCTTTTACCTTCAAACTCGTAGAATCTACAGAGTAGGCGCAGAAAACATGAAAAATAAATCGTTTTTAAAATCATATTTCAGGGTCTTGCATCCAATGAGGCGGTTTGCGCCGGACAATTATACAAATTTATTGAAATAAATTACCGAAGGAAAAACTATTAACCCAAATGAAAAGTTAGTGTACAAAATTATGGTTCAAGGTGAAGGGATGGTTACTGTTAGTATAAATTTTGATATGGGTGAGTCCATACGAGGAAGCCTTCAGGGTCATCAAGAAAAAAAGGAGAGGTTTACTAAAAACCTGAAACAGTCGAGTAATAGCGGTTTTGCATCCAAAAACGCGAATATAACAAGAAATACCACGGAAATTGTAAAAAGTAACAAAAACATCTATCCATTGATTTAGAAGATTGATGCGTTTTACCAGAAACCAAGTACATCAAAATCCTGTTAACCGATATTAAGAATTTAATTAAAAACACATTTTGGTTCCACTCGGTTTTAAAACCTGTAAAATAAGACAAGAATAACATAAGAACCAGAACATACTTTTTTCCGAATAACAGTCTCATAATAAAAAAACTACTCATGTGATATTTAGCTTTACACATTCTATTTCAATTTCATAGATAAAAATACACCTTGTCAGAATGAGAAAAATAAAAATTGAACTCACACAAACTAATAAATGTCAAAACACAACAAAGAAATTGTCTTCACCAGGATTTTAAACGAGAAATCATTTATTTTTTTATATCATTCTTTAGGTTTCTAGTTCTTTGCAAGATATGCCTCTGTCTTGGTCTTTTCTTACGCCATGGTATCCTTGATCGTCATTTGTTTAGTTTGGAGTATCTCTGTACATTTCTTTTACTTCGGTTCTTAAAGGTTTTTGTTTGAGAAAATCTTTATAAAACCTTGATTTAAATTAATTATCCACTCTTAAAAGAGAAATTTTAATTATTAGGCTGAAAAATGTTAGGTTTCAAAATACGCTGTAGAGATTCTGATAGAAATAAAATGAGAATTTTTCTCATAAAAACCTGATATTATTCCTATCTTAATATTTTTTATTTAGTTTTGACGGTTAAGGTTAATATTTCTAAATGACCCTTTTATCGAGGTTACGCATTTAAATAATAACTCAAATTATGAATCACGTGCGTTAATTATCTGTAAAAGTCTAATTAAGTTTAAAAAATTCAAAAACCCTGTAAATCAAGTACCGTGTAGATAGAGTAAATAGATGCATTATCGCCCCATGGGATATGGTCAAAGAGAACAATTTCATAGAACCAGTCAATCTAAAAGTTGATTTTTTTCCATGTTTTTATTGGACTAGACACAAATAACCTGATTTAAAAACTAATACTCCTAAAAAATAAGAATTAGAAAATGATGCTGGATTTATTGTTGAGACTAATAAAATCCTCAAATATGAGTATAAAATGAACCCTTAATAATAATTTGAGTTCACTCCTTGCGTGTGGTTAAATAGAGTCATTTGATGTCATAAAACAGCATATGGTATTTGATGATTGCATATAATAACAATTTTATTGACCTTTTTTCACCAGTATTTTATTTAGAAGGCAGAAAACCTCATAGATTCTCCAAATAGATAATTTGATATACTTTCAAAAGCTTAAGGAAATATTTTGAACTTCTAAAAAATCGAATAGGGATCTGTTTGACCTTTTTCATTTTGGTAAACTTACCAAATCTATTTTCTGGTATTATTTTAAAACATGATAATTTAATCGAGATATTTTAGTGATAATATGAATAAAGAAATTATGTTTAGTTCTGGATAATCGCTTACATAGTCAAAAAGGTATTAAACATGTTTTTATTTTATCATTAAGGAACTTGTGGATATAAAACAAATATCATGTTTTCGAACAGACTTTATATGTTCTTTGGTAATTCCCATATGTTGATAAATAATGAAGTAACCACAAGTTCGAAACTCATGTTTCGAAGTACTTAAACAAGAGGATTAAAACAGTTTTCTTCTTCTTTTTAAATTATCGATCTGGGATGCTTCTCTATCACAAATGTAGCGAAGAAACTACAGCCAGAAATTTTTTCATCCTTCCCTCTGCGAACATCAGAGCTTTCAAACCCGCAAGAGAAAGAAATCAATTTCATCCTTAAGATAATATCTAAATATGATATCACGAACATCGTGTGTTGTCACGTAGAACTAATGGATTTGTTAAACGATTGGCCGTTTTATTTAATTTGTAACATCATTTTTTAGTTTTTCTTTAACTGTAAAAATTTAAAAGCATACTGACTGTTGGGTTGGTGGTTCATATTCACCAAGGGATTGATAGAACACATCAAGAGTGCATAAAAATTTAAAATATCGCTATATTGATTGGAGGATCATCCCAAAGATACATGTTACACCTTTTCTCGTTTAAAATTCCCTATATTGTCATTCAAAAGTTCCTCACTGAATTTTAATTTATAATATGTTGATGAAAAATAATAGATTCTATCTTATTTGGTTTTGAGAATATGAGGTTAAATATCGAGTCTGATGTGAGAAGTCGTTTGGTGAGATAGACCTGACTCCAACAGCAAGAATCGTTCTAACATTTAGAATTTGCTTTATTATAATAAAAAGCAAAAAAGAACATCTGAATACCCGCACCGAAAAGTCTCAAATTTAGAACGGGAAATGGTGTAGTAAAATATCAAAATCTGACTCAGCTTATATTTGTCATTGCATCACTAGTTATCACAGGTTTGGTCTGAATTAAAATATTCGATCATCAACCGAATCAATAAACCACTTTACGCAAACCCGGTATTTCTGGTTTAGTACACAAACCTTAAATTAAAATGGTTATAAAACGGTTGATACTAAGTTGGAACCCAGAAGCAGAGGTGGTAATGCGTCATTCTCCATTTAACTCAGGCTACCTCCATCATCTTGGTGAAGAAGAACCGCCAAGATGTCCAATGATTGCCGAGACTGTGGTCAGTTTAAAGTTCTGAAACAAACAAGCCAGGTTGGATAATTATCAAAAAACACACAAATTATTAAACTAAAAAGGAATCAAATGAATACCAGAAAAGGAGAAATCAATTTAAATCAAGCGATTTAAATTCGAAACTTATCATTGAGAATAGCTGAATTACTACTTGAAACAAAAATTCAAAATAATAAAAATATCCTATTTATAAACTACTGGGTTTCTATTTGGAGCTTCCTTTCGATGGGACGCAATTTCGGATCGATGGGAGCGAAGATATCAAGCCCCTCTGCAGATGAGACTGCCCTGAGATTCTCGAGTTGGACTCCATCAGGCAATCGAATTGTTCTGGATACGTATCCTGACATTGACGATTTTTGTCCGTCGATCTCAGAATTCTCTGATGACTTCTTGCTTGCTTCGACAATCAGATTGTTGGCTACGAGTCTGGCTGACATTTCTTCTGGCTTGTAGCCAGTAAAGTTGACTCGCACACGAAATTCTTCGTCCGTCGAAAGGTACTCGAGCTCCTTTTTCGGTTCTACGTGCTTTCTTTCGAAAATTACATGGAAATATCCATTGACCAGTTCAGATTTCATCGTAGAAACGTCTGCATCATCCGGGATGTCGTATTCGCGTTCAAATTGATGTTGATTGTTTCCGTTCTTCAGAGATTCGATGCTCTTGCCCGAAACCTTGAGCTTGTTGCCCTCAACTACTGTGTTAATGTCTCCCTCTTTATAACATCCTCCCATGGCAATCGACATCACATGGGGTTTGCGCTTTCTTCCCAAAGAGTTGGTTCTTGATCGATAAAGAAGGTTGATTGGCGATGCAAGACAACGATGAAAGGGCTCACAGACGTCGTTCATCAAGTGGTCCAAATCGCGTTCAATGCTGATAATTGTTGGCAAATGTCCAAAAGTCGACAACATTTTCCTGTTTACATAGGTTCGAAAATCCGATTTAAATATTGAAAGAGCGGAATTTTCTGGAACCAAACGAAGGTTCTAGAAATTCTAGAAACCAAATAGAATTTTTTAAATTCGCATATATTCGGCATAATCGGATTAAGATTAGAGCGTTCCAGAATTCACCGGGCGGGTTTATGGTCTAACGACAATTCGAATAAATACACCCAAAACTTAATTTTTTACGGGTTTTCTACAATCAATACCAATAGACCTTTGATGTCATTGAAGGTCTCCAGTCTATGTCTTTCAGAATGGCCTCGATCAATGAAAATCAACGAAAGTTGAAGCGAACACCAGACACCACCTTACTCTACAGGGTTTATCATCATCCGAGGCCTCTAATCAGTATTTTTTACGAAGGTTCAAGTTGAGATTATTAAAACAGGTCTAAGTAGGTGCTTTATATTCAAATTTCCATCGAAACATAATGTAACCAAAAACTCAAGAGACGAAATTCATAGCGTGGCTGAACTCAGTACCACCCTTGGAGATGATCCAAATCGATGTAATTCACAGTTGAAATGATTTCCTTTCAGCTTATGAACTTTTTGATAGTGAGTAACCTGAAAATCCCACGTCAATTATCCAACATTGGATCCATTAATGTTTTTGTGATCATTTAAAGCAGTATTATTTTTCACAACATGAGCTCCTTTTGTTGATGCGTGTTCAGATGCCCATCATGGTCAAGTGGTCAAATTATGAATTAAGTTCTTTATTCGAATAAACTAAACATCACGTCTATTTTGACAATTTTTGTGGAAATCTTGTGAGTCATGAACTTGTTTCACCTGATATATGCCCACAAAGTCAAATGAATACCCACTGAAATTTTCTGAATACTTGAAAATCGTATGAGTATGCGTTCTCTTGGATACTGTCTGTGTATGCCCAAATCCACACACGCCCGCATCTGCAAATATCCCAATTAAATATTTGAATCGATATTATCGATGGGCATCTCTCATACATAACTCACCCTTCATCTCTCTATTTTCTTAGCATAGGTACGTTTTTAAAAATAATTCCTTTCTAAAATTTTATCAAGGTTTTTCATCCAAACGATTCTACAATAACAAGTGTACTTTAAAAAGGTATTTATCGAAATAATGGATGTCGTAAGTTAAGAGTTTAAAATCAGAAGAGCATTCAATGTTGTGACTGCATTAAACAAACGATAGAAAATGTGTTTCGTTTGGAATGAGCCCGTTTTTGATTGAGCTGTGATATAAACAATTAAATCACTGAATTTACCACATTTTAGGCTTTATGGAAATTAAATGTCAGCAATGTTGTACAATAACTGGAATATGCGAAACAAAGTCATGAAGAAAATTTAGTTACTTCCCAGCGAACGAATGCCGACTTGGTAACGTAGCCCTAGTGGGCTGAGGATTGGGGTGAGTGTTTAGCAGGTGTGAGTCCTGCACTACCTTAACTGCTTTCAGAAAGGTGCCTAGCCGGAGTATGTCCATACCGTACGTGGACACCGTCGCACTCGCGGTCGACGTAAAGTCCGTGCAGAAATGTACCGGTGCAGGTTTAAATACCTCCAGCTAAGAGCAAAAAAAAAAATAAGAAAATTTAGCATCTAAAATATATGGCCAGCTTTGTCCTTAATTTGTACCCGGTTTTGAAAAATATGTTGAGGTTTGAACTAAAGTGGTGAACTTCTTGAAAAGGTGTGTTTTTTAAGACTCAGAATAGAAAAAGACTATTTAAATAGTTTAAAACCAAGTTAGTCATCACAGAAAAGTAACCAGTAGTCTCTACCTTTGTCTTCTCTGTTCAGGCATTGTAGAAATATGCAAAAAACTAAAACCCTAGTATACGTACACGCAAAAGCTAAAACATATCTATGATATTAGCATAAATAGACTGTACCTTATTCTCATTTAAGCTCTACAGCGTACTGAGAGTGAATATCTAACTTCTAAAAGTGTTCCTACAAAATTTTATTGGAATTATTGAGTTTTAAAAAAACACATTTTTCAAAAGCCGGTAGGACTGTTGAATCGGTTGTGTTGGTACAAGAGCAGAAATTGGCGAATCGTTAACGTAATAAAATATCACAAAATCTCCCCGCCGTAGTGGTTTTGGTTATTGGTGGGGTGGATTCAACAGTATATCGAAAAGCCTGTATGATTCGAGGTTTCAAATCATAAAGCGCAATCGTCGATGGTAATTATTTCAAAAGATGTCGTACCTGGATCCATAATAATCACGGATAGCCTTAGGATATACTCAAATATTTACGAACTATAAAAATACCAAATTATCAACCCTTCCCTTAAGTTCATGGACTGAAACAAAACAGGGGGTTCCCTTCAGTGTTTCGCATCTTATCCTTCAATATTGAGTACCAAAACTTTTTTAACAATATGAGATCAAATGAAATTTTTGTCAATTAACGTGTTAAATTTATAAAACTAGATTAACCGCTGGTCTACGTACCATGCAAGATAATAGGTTTAGAGAATTTTTGTTTGATGATAAATGACACGAAAATTTAATTTGGTTCACTAAATGTAAAACGAATGATACTCTGAAAGATAATAGAGAAACTTTAAATAGAAAAACGATCATTTAGTTTCGATTCACATATGTTTTTATTTATTAATTCAAAGCAATGAGGTGATTATACATGAACAAGATGGGTAAAATTTCTGTCCATAAAAGACATCATTTTCTGTCCAAAATGGCGTACGTTCAGCTGATGACATTCAAATATTCCGATTTTGTATTTATAAGTTATTTTATATTTATACAGATTCTGCCTTTTAAGACTGTAAGAAAATTCATTCAGATTAAAAAGTAGAATATATGCTGTCGTTTACTGAATTTTAACTTTGCCTTACAGCAAATAATCTTTGTAAAATTTACTTTTTATAATAAATGTAATATCGGAACCTTTGAATATCACCATCAGAAAGTCAGCCACTTTGAACAGAAAATGGTGTAATCAACATTTCTACTGAGAAATAAAGAATAGTATTACTGACCCAAAGCACTTCTTATGAATGAAGCTTGGGCCACAAGATTAGGCTCGATATTGAAATAATTTCATAGACAGATTATTGATTTTTCCATCAAGTGTTTTATAAGGTTGAATGGAACCAAAGTGTCCTCAAACGATCATTCTCGAACAATTATTTAGAACTGCGAAACATTGGTAGAAAATAAGGTATTTTGGTTAAAATACAATATTAACCTCTCATTAACCACTAAAATAATTATATACTTTTACGTTTCTAATCTCGCATTGTATGAAATATGTTAAATGTTGCAACTTAGAAAATAGTAGAATGTTTGGATGGGCTGTATAAAAAGCAAAACACAGTATCAAAAATTATTCTCTGACGTGATAACCTTTCACGATATGTTACCTAGTGTTCACATCGCTTAATATATTTAACACGTTAACTGAGAAAACTTTCGTATGATTTCACTATTAAAAAGAAGTTTCGATACGCACTATTGAAGGAAAAACCTGGTATCGAATGTCCGTATTGCGATAAAATGTCTGACTATTTTTGATATCCTTATCCAAAGTACTTCAATAATTACTACGAGGCCTGCTCTTTGTTTATTCAAGTACGCTTTTCCAATTAGACCGACATTCCTTAGCATTTGAACGAAAAGAAACAAAGACTACAAAACAACAACGACATGTTGGAGTGTATTGACGAATAGAGCTTACCGTGACTATAATTAGGGAAACTACTCAAAACGAACCTTCCCCGATTTAATCACATATTTTTAGTTGATCGTTTGGCAGGTATATTGGCGCCGAGACTCTGACTCATAGCTCAGTACTGAAATGAGTATTAAAAGGTTTTAGTTTTGGCTCACACGCTATGAGAATTCCCAAAGATGTGAAAAAATCCTTTAAAGGCTTGGCGATGAATAAAGTCGTGATTTTGGAAAAGAGAAACATTATCTACAAGAAGACCAATCCACATGATCAAAAGTATCATATCAATCCAAGATTCTAAATCCAATGTGAATGGAGCCTTCTTTGGACGAAGCGGATGTGTAATTTTCATATCTCGAATCACAAGGCAAAGTGGGTCACAGAATTGGGAAAGTGCATCAGACACATTTTTCACCCCCACTTTCCACACAGAATTAAGAATTCATCCACTCTAAATGTTTCGTTTTTGAGGGTTATAATATCATTCAAGCCAGAGTAAATGGGTAGGGTAGCGTTGATTCAATGTACTATTTGAAGGACATTGTGGATCTAAGCACACAACTCAGTCCAACGCTTATATGCGGCTAAGCTAGAACCGGCGATTTTCAAAAGGAATCCAACATCTTGTATTGTTTCATTTTACAAAAAGTGAATGATTCTTGGCATATTTGCGCCATTGGAAATCGCGGCACGCTATCTGTTGATACATTTAGGAGTCCCACTGGTGAATCAAACACTTTCTGTGTGAAAATACTAAACGTCAAACAATATCAAAGTCTGACACTGCACGTGTTCAAAGGTCCATGAACTCATGGATTTTGAAGCTGACTAAAGACATCATGGGATCTAGAATTACGCATTCTGTAAAAATACATCCAAATTCTGCGACTTTAATTAGATAAAGTTCTCAAGTTGGATACTTATCACAATCGTTTAATCATTTGATTATCTGTAATGATTTGTTTTAAAGTACATTTTGACGTAATTCGTCAAGTGAACTAGAGGAAACCTATCTATCACATTCAAATACGAAAATTTCTTTCCCTGCTTTGTTATGCGCATCATTCTTATCCAAACTTTATTTGCGTCGGCGACCGAAATACTTGATGTCATAATAAATAGACTACCAAATAAATAACAATAGTAATCTACTTAGAACCACAGTTTATATTTTGGAAATGATTCATTTTGTCCGATAAACATTGTATTTGGTTCATGAGCAGTTTCATTGACCCGGAAACAGTCTAAGTAAGGGAAAATTTAACTTGAATCGTTTGTTCGATTTCGGTTTTCGACTGATCAATTAAACTTAAGTTTATCACAAAAATACTCGAAATATTCTTCTTGCGATAGACCGAAAGAACTATGAGTGCATTGGTCAATAAACTTGACAGCTGTCATTAGGGTTGTAAAATAATAGGCGTTTTCGCCAATCTCTACATGGGAAGGTACGGCAAATAATGTAATAATACTAAATCAAAAACGTGACAACTCAATATTTAGTAGAAGATCCATGGGAACCGTTTTTATGATTATATATATCACAACAGGCAAGAAATCATCAGCATTAAAGACGCTATTCTTGCAGTTTTCGACAAGAACAGGAATCACAAAACAAAATACGGAATATTTGACGACAGAATCTGGAAAGCTGCCTCAGTTTTCCTGTTGGAGACGTTCGGTTAGTTAATTCGCGAAGGATTTTCTGGGCATTGCAAAACATAATAGTTTTCTGTGGCGAAGAAGTGAGGTTCAGTTGGATGTTGAGATGTTCCTCGGTTATCCATCGATGATTGTACAATTTAAATCGGAAATCCAGTTCCTTTTTCTGATCATACAACATCTTTGAGACACTTTGCTTCATAAAATCTTACGTATTTCCAATTTTTAGGAAAAATATGCGTTCAAGACACGTTTCGAATAGATTCAGATTGTCGTTGAATGTTGTGACGATTTCAGCATGGGTCCACAAACTATTTTTGCATTCCTTCAATTAAACGATGGAAAACCGAGTAAACTTTTTGGTACGTTTCGCTCATATAGCGGGCATCTTTAAGCTTTGTTCTGTTGAAATAGTCTACAAATCTGAAGTAATAGACCGATCTACTCTGCGATTGTTTCAAGAGCTTCTGAGTATGTATGCGATCTTAGCATATTGAAGAACTTTGCGGAGCAAGCATTTAGTTCTTGGCCTTGTGAAGTTCTGGTACTGGTAGATTCATCTGCAGTGTTTATTTCTTGAAAATCGCTGTTCGAAATGTTTGAACTTGAATGAGCCGAAGTTGGGGAAGCATCGCTGTCTAGTATCACTTGGTCAAACGCTAGACTAAGTTTCTGAATTCAAAACTCTTCCACTTTTTTCAAACGGAGGGCCTTATCTTTGACCATAACTTTTTTGGCGCCATCAGGTGTTTTTGGATCGGATTTCGAATTTTCACTAATTATTAATATCAGAATTTTGATTTTTTGTATAGTTGATAATTATAAATTTTTTGTTCGCTTCATCACTTACAACATAGTGCCCTGTTATTGTTCCAACATCCGTAGGCAGCTCGGAGGTCCTCGCTTACTGTAAATACAAAGTGGATTATGGTAGAATGAATGTAGAATTTGTAGTATTTCATTTTGGGATAATCCAAGATTAATTCAAATTACCTTTGTGTGCGTGGTTAACCGATCCCAAGTGAAAAGTGTCTATTTGAGCGAAATGTTTGTAAAATTTATGAAATGGATCATAATAGTTTACTATTCATTTTTGGCTTAAAGATACGGGCCTACATAGACAACATATTTATCCATGCCATTATCTCTACAGTAGACTTGTTTAAATTGTATTTAATCCGTTAACAAACGATTCAAACTGTGCATACCGTTTCGTATTTTCGTGAATAAGTTCTCGTTCATGAACTACTAAATATTGATATATTTGCCCTATCAGTAATTTTTCAGGATGATCACTCGCATTTAGTGCTGCAGACACCATACACTTCCAAAAGATCATTTTTAAATGACTTAGGAAAGAATACGGTATTCTTGTAGTTGGTGACACCCCCTAATGCTTCCGAACTATTTTTTTTTAAATATATTATACTTATCAAATCGACTCTATGAAATAGTTTAAGAATAATAAATCATTCGATGGTTGCAAATTTAGAATTATTAATGAATTTTTTACGTTTTTTTCAGGTTGTCGCTAATTTATATTTTCGCTCTGGTCCAGTGGAGAGGTAATAATGTTAAAAATTAAAATACAGATATTTTATAAGGCAAACCACAGGTTATCGAGTTGAATCTTTTTGAATTTGGTATCAAATTTAAGAAAAGATCCCACATATTCATTCCATTTTATCCACATAAATAGAATCATAATTTTAACTCCTCTCTTCTCTCATGTTTTGGATAATATAGGACGACTTGGACTAAAATGCTTGACGGTTTTTGAAAAATGTGCTTTTTAAAACTCAATAATTGTAAAAATATATTTCGGAATACTTTAAAAAGTTATGCATTCACCCATTCACATTGTATGGCTTCTCTGTTTACGAAGTACGGTATTGTTCTGGTTAGTGATCACCAATTTGTGATCGCGGGAAATAAATGGACAAATACTCATTTATGGAATAACACAAATGTAATCAAATTTAAAATTGTAAAGGATAAGCTTAAGCTGCACTTCTTATGAAATTTTTAAAAACAATTTTATCTGTTCTTGAAGTGAATCTAGATCTATGCATAAATCGTGTAAGTTAGATTCTAGTAAACTTGGTGACGAAATTCTTGATATTTTTATCCTTTTCAGTTACAACTTTTGCCATATCCACTCGATATTCTGAGTATGGGTATCATTTTCTGTCAAAAATTCAACGCTGTGACTTATAATCTCGTGGTGATGTCCAGGAGAGTCTGTTGAAATTAGGCTGTATGCCCCAAATTGATCACTCCAAGTAGTATATTCTATTTCAATATTTGCTATAATCACTGGAATCAGGATAGAGGAATTGATTCTTTCTACGTCGAATAGTCTAATTCTTTTAGTTTGATAAGTTATATTACCTGGGTTTCGGTGACATTCGGCCATTCCGAAAATTCAAATCCCTTCAGTTCTTCAACCATAATTCTTAACACGATTGATATCTTTCATAATTATCTTCATAAAGAGATATGAATTAATTTATATCTATTGTAACGAGATTAGACATGACGGTTGCGTAGTAGTTAGTCTTGTATCTTATGTCCGATAAGTTACAATTGGCGTGGTCTGGCAGAAACGTGTCGAAAATACCTCCATTCGAACAAGGGGACTTTTCGCTATGGTGGGAGAACTTCGACTTAGCCTGTAAAATGGACCAGCTCAAAAGCGAGGAGAGAAAGGATTTTTTATTCTTGGCTCTAGGCATGGAGGTCCGAAAGGAAATTAAAGCCTTGAAGTGGGATGGCTTAGAATATTCGAAACTCGTGGATTGTTTAAAACAGCGATTCGAGGTTCCTTGCGATGAAAACATGCTTGCTGTGAAGCTGGTTAATATTAGCAAAGACCCTTCTAAAACTCATGTTGAATATGCTTCCCAGATCAAGCAACTTGCCGCCTCTTCATCACAACAAGAAGTGAGTGAGGTGATACTTTTAGCTCTCTTTACTAATGGACTACAAAGCGAAGAGCTCAGAGAACTTGTTGATAGGGAAAAGCCTAAGTCGTTGTGGGATGCAGCAAAGTTATGCGACAAGCGAGTCCTTTCACATCCACAACAGCACTGTGCCGCGACCAGAGGAGCTGACAGAGTTATGAACCTGGAAAGAAAAGTGGAGGAGTTAGCCGATATGATCGGAAAGCTAAGCATGCGGTCGCCTGGACCACGGTGTTTCAATTGTGGGAAATTTGGTCACATGGCAAAAAACTGCCGTATACGTAGAAACTTTAGAGTGGGAAACATGGGAAACTTGCAGAGAAGTGGAACAGCTTTTACAAAAGCAAGAGTAAATGGGATCTACACCGATTGCCTGATCGATACAGGGTCTGAAGTGTCACTTATACGGTACGATTTATACCAACAATTTTTGTATAAAAATAAAATTAAATCTGCGCCTTCGCAAGTGTTGACAGCAAATGATAGTGTTTTAAAAATTATGGGAGCTATAGAGGTTGAAGTCAATTTTCTGACTGACGACCCTTATTGCCACAGTTTTCTTGTAGCCGAAAATTTATTTTGTGTGTGCATTCTTGGCGTCGATTTTTTGCGAAAATTTACTTGTGTTATAAATCTTAAGAAT
>JWZT01003445.1:139111-214918 GCA_000827895.1 Thelohanellus kitauei
CCCCCCATATTTTCACCAATCAGAAAATCATAAATTATTTTTCAAAGTAAGCATTTATTGTTCAATTAGGACCCATTGACGGGAGCCCATACCAACAACGTTGAGGCGTATTGGGCAGCCATAAAAAAATCTTTTAAGAGAGGGGGTCAAACGAGGAGATCACTCCTTCAATCAAAAATAGGTAATAAGTGTAAATCAATATAAGATGAAAAAATGTGGCGTGAGCGCTTCGCAAAAACGCCAGAAGAAGCATTTCAAAATATTCTGAGTCAAAACTCCGAATTCTCGAATTTAAATTAAACATAGTTTATCTGTTTATTTTAAATAAATTTTATATATCAGTCGTGTTCTCGGTAATTTTTCGGTAAAGGTTACGATTTAATGCAAGCCGCAAATCCAAGATGGCGGATTAAAAAACATTTGTTTTTACGATTTTCAAACATTTAAAGGTAAAATTAAACTATATGCATTTTATGTATGACAAAAAGCTGGTTTTTATCGCGAAAATACGCTTCATTTTCACGACATCGGGAAAAATCGGGCGAATTCGAGTATGCTATAATTTGCATAGAAACTTCGTTTTTACTGTAGAGATACTTCCTATTTACATTAAAATATCAAATTTTCAATTAAAAAAAAACATGTAAATTACAGATTAATCAAAATAAGAATCGGCAATATGGTTTATTATATTCTCGAATGCGTTTGGATATCTTCTTCGCCAGAGAAATTCGGCCATTCGTAATATCTTGTGGTCAGCATCTGTTGTGGTGGTTTTCACTCTGCTTTTCGCCCATCTCCAGAGGTTTTCGATCGTCTGTATGTGAGCGTCCCTGCTTTATGGATTAACGAAATTTCTCCTGTGACAGACTGTCAAATGAGTGTAGCCTGCCTCCTTCAAACCATTATAGCTCGCCCATTCACCCGATTCTATAACTGACCCAGGTTCAATATGGTTCTGGATAATGGGCAATAATGTATCCCTTTTCCTATCCGGAACAATTATCATAATTGCCCGAGAAATATCGTTCCTTTCCACCGCTCCAAACACCCAAGACGAACCTAATAGACTCCCAACGTGATTTTTCCTTTTAAAGAAATAGCTTTCGTCTATTTCTACAAATATGCCTGGTCATCCAATCCTCCCTTCCAGGGACGATAGTTTCCACAAGCAAATTTCTCTAAAACAATAAAATTGATTTACCTGATGAAATACATATTGTCAATTACCACTCTTTTTGAAAGACGAAGGTGATGTACTATTTGTAAAATTGAGTGATCGGAAGCCCACAGGTGAAGGAATTTTAAATTTTGACCAAATGATACTTTGTTTGACTGGAACCACGTGGCATCGCAAGGCGAAATTCTTTTTTGCAAGTTTTGCAATAATAAACGAAACCTAAATGTTATTTGTTCAATAAATATAAATATAAGTATTATTTACATGTTTTCGCACTATTATTTTTGTTTCAGGACATCTCATTGGCGCAGTAAATACAAATATTTGAAAAACGTAACCCTTTTTCAAGGCAGAACTCGATTGCGGACTCTTCATTTGAGCATAATATGCATAAATCTGTATAGTCAATTTAAAATGTCAAAAAAGGTAAGCTAACTTCGACTAGATAAGGGAAAATAACCTTACAAGAAAAAAAGGAAAAAATTGAACTTTTTTACAAGTGCGCACGTGTACCAATGCGGCTCTCCATGCATTAAATCGTAACCTTTACCAACTCTTCTATTTGATCTACAACAATCGGACCTCACGACCTGCCCTCTCGCAATTTTTCCGTTTCAACTGAATTCTCATGAATATGTTAGCAAACAATACAACAAACAGTGTACAAATAAATAGCTGTGATTTTGTTGATTCCAAAAGAATCAAGAGATTCTCAAATTTTTCTTTCTTTACATGAATAAAATAAAGAGGTTTTCGATCTATTTAATAATCTTTGATATCTATTTAATAAGTTTCCCCAAATTCAAAACCTCTAACACGACAGGTATTATTAAAACATTTTAATAAACTTTAATTTTTTAAGTCAACTTCAAAAATTCTAAAATACACCGTTGATGTCAAACCATAAATGAAACTAATCGCCACAAACCGATAATTGTTGACGTAAACCAACGGACACAAAGGATAGAATTAAAAAACAAAGTGAGAGATGTAAACATGAATAGTTATAAAAATATTGGATATTCGCCCAGCATCAAAATACCCAAAGGGTTCTAATGAAAACCAAAAATGGATAGTGGCGAACAAATCAGGAGGCTGTTCAGGGTTTGTAAAATCCTTGTCGCTTGCAAAGAATTAATGGACCATGAACAGTATTGTAAGAAGTGCCTATGAATGAGACAAATTTTTAAAAGATAACATGACAATACATGGTCAAAATTGAATATCGAATTAAATGTGGCATTCATAATGTATTACTTCCTATTTCACAACGTTATCTTCATTTTCATTAAAATTCACAATTTTATTCGGTATTTGGAAAGATACTGTCTAGAGTTTTTGATAGCAGTTGGTCTTGAGAAACAGGAAATGAACTAAAAATTCATCATATGACTAATGAAAGGTTTATTATCCAGAAAATGTAAGAAATTTTTAATTTGGAGCAACTTTTATCAAGTAGATTGCAAGGATTAATAAGTGGATCGAAAAACCTTATATAGTTTGAAAGGCCTCTTCGACCTGTAAACTAGTCCTCAATCTTCCTGATATTTCAAGATGTGACAAAAATCCACGAATGTGAGAATAAAAGAAGTGTTTCAGAATTTCCATCTTACATATTTTAGTGTAGACACATCTTCCCATTCGACTTATATTCTATAACTATTCGCCGTTTTTCATTTTCTTTTTCTTATTTGGTCAATGAATCCACCATCTGGACGCTGGAAACTTGAATTTCGACACATTAGTCAAATGTAATTTACCATTTGTGTTTGTTAACAATCCCTTATCGATTAACGTTTCACACAGCTTATCATCTTCGAAAACCAGTTTTAAAGATTTTAAACCTCCCATTTTTCGCGCGATGATGCAAATTGGTGATAACTAACTAGAACAATACCATTCGCATATTCATACAGTGCCTGAACAGAGAAGATACAAGTTGAGACTCAATGTTAGTTTGTTTTTGACTAACCTGGTTTTTATCTACTTAAATAAAATCTATTTCTATTTTAAAAATTAAAAAACACATTTCAATAACCGTCGACTTTTTTGGTCCAAACCGCCACATATTTTTCAAAACCCGATACAATAAACAATAAATTCTATTTTTTCAGCTATGCATATAGGCATATAATAAAAGTTGTTGAGATTACTCTTATATGCCAATTTATCAAACAAATAAAGGCGGGACCTTCCATGGTAAGCATGGGTATCAGTCAGGTCTCTCTTGGCTTGTCATCATGTTCATTCAACATTCTTAGTGTAGGCACCACTTCTGGGGTTAACGAAATCAAATGAATGGTTCACACTAAGGCGTGTATAATTCATATCGTTCAAAATTCCATAATACCTCCAACAGTCAGATATAATTGGTTTTCCCGGTCTAATATAGACATTATTAATGTAATTAGGGGTTTTCGATCCCTATGGTTAACTCTAACAAGGTAGTACTATTTTGTCTTTCTACATATTCCCCGAAATACTCATTAATCTTCCACGATACAACATAGATATATTTTGGTTTTCAGAATTTGCCCTCATCAATTTCAACAGTCACCAATGAGTAATTGACCGGCTTTGAATATTCTACTACCTGCTTGCTGCAGAAATCTTAGAAATAATACCGGATTTTTCTACCAATACTGCGAAATGTGGCGATGCTTATTGTACATCTAATTACACATGGTTAATCTAGCAATATTATGAAACTTTTGAATGATATCAGCTGTGCATTTTGATTTTTTTGAGAATAATGTCGACTCTTACTTACCACAAAGTGGGTGACAAATATTGCTAAAACAATGCTAGAATATCGTCAATAATCACCATTAATTTTGAGGTGGCAATACGCCTTTTCACAATTCGCAATATTGGTTGAAAACCCGATAAACAAACCATTTACTGTCTATATGATAGATGTTTAATCGTCTAATCAGCATTTTTACATTCTTAATACCTAAATTTCAAGCTGCATAAAAGTGGTCACCATCAAAAAGTTTTAATGTCCATTATTCTAACCTATACACATGATACCTTTCTCAAAATGTCATCAGTATTTTTATATTTATTTCATTGCGTTACCTGCTTTTGCATCCATTATGGAACATCATACATCTCAATATAGGAACCTTCTATGCGCGTGACTCAATTTTTGACTAGAATCTTCCCTATTACGTAAGAACTCAAGAAATAAAGAAAACTTGTCAAACGCAGTAAAAAATGCATCTATGGAATTTTGCATCCAACACGGGACAATGTTGTTTCTGTGAGAACATTTTCAACATTTTTTACATTGCGAAAAACTTTTGATGACTGTATACGCATAGACGATACTAGCAGAGGCTATTAAATCTTTATTTTTATTGTTTTTGTTGATTTTTTACGTGATAAGAAAGATTTTGTAAAAAATTGAGTCACATGCATAGAAGGTTCCCAACTTGAAACACACAGTGTTCCACAATGGATGAAAAACCCGATACACCCGATAAATTACTTTAAAAGTAAAGAAGGAAACAAAATTCATGAGTTTTTCACATTAGTTGCAATTCTACTTTTTATGAAAAACATCCTTTATCTTTTTCAAAATCAGCATCATAACATCTATCGTATTTTTTTTAACAGGCTACAAAAATTTCAATTTTAACCACCATATTCGTTTCGCGTGATTTCGAAATTAGATAAATCCTCATATTCATTTCTTTTATAAGAAAAGTTCTGCCGAACAATTTTCAACATGTCTTTATGATCGTTTTTTATACGAGTGAAGAAAATGTTGGTTTATATGCGATATTCCACTTGATCAGATTGATTGTTGACAAAGGAAATCCAGCGATTCTTTGTGTGATATTTTGTGGAAACTGAAATATAATGCAGTGGAATACCAGCGGTCGGATTGTTCGTATGGTTATTAATAATGGCTAATTATATTATTTTGTCTTTTAATTTAAAATATTTTGTTAGTTTCGTCATAAAAAATGCTTTCGTGTACATGCTCACCTCTCACGTGTTTTCACCAACTTTCGGATGTAATTACTTAAAATATCTCCGCTATTGAGTTTATGGAAAAAATAGTTAATAGATTATTGAATTCATATCATACGTGAAATTGAGTTCATTCTATTGTTGTGGTGTGCAATAAATTATATAAATACAGTAAAACTAGAAAACTGGCGTTTGGAAATATTATTGAACACATTTCTGGGCATTAATCCTGAGAAATTGATAAAAAATTAACGTAGAATTACCTTGAGAACAGTAATTACTATTTTTGAGCAGTAATTACTATTTTTTCGAATTTTTGCGGCATAGTTTCAAAATGACAGTATTGGTATTCGTGCAGTTGGATGGATAAAAGTGAAATATTTAACCTAATCACAATAAGGGAATCATTTTCAAAATGAATGAGACCTTTTCTATTTCTCTGACATATAATCCAGCTTCTCTTATCCTTTTTGTCGGTTCCTACTTTATCAATGTTTTTCAAACTGTGTACCGCCAAAAAGTCAGTCAGCTTTTAGTGTGCCGATAGTCAAAAAACTTTGAGAGCCATTTCATCAGATAAACTCTCAAAACCTCTTTTTGCTTGTTTTAAGGTATTTTTACCCAAAAACGAAAATTTAAAACCTGAAGCCATAAACCAGGAAAATGTCGACCTTGATCGTAAAACCATGTGTTTCGTCCCTAAAATGTCCCATCGATGAATAAGCGAACATTTGTCATGCATTCCAACATAACCATTGTTCTAAATTGAATCCACCTGAATGTTCAGTCAAAACACTCATAAGTGAGGTATAACTGGTGCGTATGGTGAATTAAAGGGGGAATAAATTAATATGAAAATGAGGCGGTGAAGTCAATATATAAACATTCGAATACTTAATACCAAAATTACCACGCCTGTTATCGTATGCGTGTGTATATTAATGGTGGCGTTGTTTCTCAGAATATTTGAATCTGGAATTCTATGGCAAATATGATCGATACCACCATTTCCAGACAGCCCAAAACCAAAAAATCTCACGCGTATTGGGTCTTAGATCTGTTGAGAATAAGATCCTATGATCATTAAAACCTGATTTAGTAGTAAACCAGAAAATAGGCTCAGTTCAGACAATAATCCATCCTTTTCAATCATTTACTCTTGGTGATCTTTATACCTTTCGATTAGTGTTGAATTCATATGTACTGGGATTTTTTTTCTAAACAGTTTTCATTATCATTAATAATATTGTCGATCAATGTATATTAACGTCGGATTGCATGATGTTTAGGGCCAAAATCACCTGATGTCGATTAGTATCCTCATGACCTGATATAAAGTGATCCTAAATGTAAAGAACATCGAATATCACAAAAGTTAATTCTGAATTAATCTTTACAAACTAGAACGACGCCGACATTTCATTCCATATATTTGATTTTCTGAAACGTTTGAAATAAAAAGTGCCGATAAAATGAATAGTTACCAGGATTTTTGTAAATTACCAAAAAATTTAGATAATTTATATCTAATCATGTAGTTTTCAGGAGAACCCGAAATTTCTCCATATTTAATTTTCATTCTCTTGATTTTGGTTATTATTGTAATTGAATGATTGGTTCTCAGCAGAAACCTATCAAATAAATCATTTATTTATCGATTACAACTGCCGAGTATGATTATCCGTTGGAGTATCAACTCCCAAATTTCTTCTTCATAATTAGAGGGAACTTAAATGTAAGAATTATTATCTGTGATCTGCATAACTCTATCGATCCTGAATACTTGGGGTGAGATCGAAATGAATTTCATTAAATAACAGGATTATGACTGGAAGAATTAATGGATCGCACTGTTTCAATACAAATATGCGACTTTCAGACCAGTAAATAAATGACAGAGGAGGATTTGTTGGGTAATTAAATGATTATCAATCATAAGCTCGGCACACACATTCGAACATCCATTCTTAAATGATGACAAGAATTTTTAAAATTGACTTTCGTTAATTGAGATAAAAAATCTAAACCAATATGATAATTTTGTGATTTTATCAAAAGATAATCACATAACATAGTAATCTAAGTTGATACTAGAACTACATAGAAAATATTTGTCAATCTTAGGAAGATGGATGAAGTTCCAAACAAAGGCTGGGTTTATTGAATTTTACCCACTGATTAAATAAAGGGGTTATTAAATTTCAACTTTCCTAACAACAATACACGATTTCTCGACTAAATGTTCTTCAGGGATCACTCAAAAGGGCGATTATTTTAAATAATAAAATGAATAAAAAAAAGAGTTGTGAGGCTTCAAAAATTATTTAAATAACATGAAGTAAATTAAACAGTCTTTTTTTTTAAACTTGGGAGGTAAAGCGCGTGGATTCAAGGATCCATCAATTGTAGTCATTTTTTGGTTATTTTCCCTTTTCCTGTGGTAATAGTTGGTTGCGAAGAGTTGGTATCATAAATAGCCAAATTAGACTTTGTAATCGTCTTTCTCTTCGAAAAAACAGCTCTATTTCATTCAGCCGTGGATAATTCGGTGACAAAAAACTATTTATGGGCCCCTTGATTCTATAACATGGCTTATATCTCTTTAATGGTAGAATGGAATATTAAGTATTACAAATACCTGAGGTTTATTTGACAAATGAGCAAGAGCTTGTTTAATAAATATAATTTAGTGTCAAATTGCGACACCGCGAAAATACCGGCGAATTATCGGCTTCTCTTCTATGCCGTTCGCATTCAATACTTCTCATATGAATAACCTGGAAATAAAATGGTTTTGCCTTGAAATATTGTATTTTCACAGCTCAAATTGGTCCTGACGAGTAATTGAATCAGTCACGAAGTAGTATTTTGGTCCCTTTTCTCCGAGGCTAAATTCAATCGAGCTGCTTTATATTCGGAATTGAAGGTGATAATAAAGTTTTTTTGGGCTATTTAAGATGCCAACCCGTTTGAAAAAATTATTGTCGCAGGAAAAGGGCAAATAACCGAAAATTAATACACTGGCTGGATCCGATAATCCAAGAGTTTGGCCTCCGATCGTTACAAAGAAAAAACTTTTAAGTTACTTTATGTCATTTAAACAATTTTTGAAACTTTAAAACTCTTTTTTTGAATTCATTTTTTATTTGAAATAATCGGCCTTATGAGTGAGCCCCGAGGCACATTTTGTAGAGAAAAGGAGTAATATATGTTGATAAATGAGATGCTCGTGGACGATTATAATGGCATGATTTAATACTGTTGGGTTTTTAAATCTTGATTTTTAAATAAACTTGCAAATCGGTAGCGATTTACGAATATGGAATCAACATCTTTGATCTCTTCTCCAGCTTCAAAAATCCACTCTTCAGCCGTAATTTTTTTTATTTTCGTCAACACAGATATCACACCCTGAATACCATTAATAATTTAGAACGAGTGGAATTTATGTGGACATTTGAAGTGGGGTGTCTCGATATACCTTGACCCACCTATGAGTTGCCTTCTCCCAGAAAAAAAGTAAAATTTAAATTCCAACGACTATGGGATCATTAATGTTGAGAATAGTTTTTATTTGGAGTTGTCGATCTTCTCGAAATTTAAAAACTGATCCCACGGTTTCCCTATAAAATGTTGAGAACACATGTGTAGCTGGGGCACCAAAACTTTAACCGCTGGATGAAACAATCCCATTTAACACCAACAAATTCTACTCGGATAAACCTAAAAGGTAAGCCCACAAATCCAATTTATTTTTACATTCTGTGACACGAGATAAGGAGATCGTAGTTCAACCATACATGAAATCTGGTGGTGGAAATAAATCGTGGGATATTACTTATGAATGGGATTTTCTCATAACCCAATGGTAGGGAGACAAAAAACGTTTCAAACCGTTACACTGTAATAGCATAATACTATTTTATCAAATTTTGTTTTGGATGAAACCTAGATAAACTGACTTACACGGCAGTGAAATACTAGAGGTCTGATTTTTTGTATGATTATTTCTGACTAACATCTTTTTTTACCTTTTACAGAGTTTTTCATCCAAAATCAACCACGATAACGATATGTATTACGCATCTCAAAATTCATGATTATTCTTTATCAAACTGTTGCACATCAGAGGATATTTTTCCCCATTTTTATGGACAATTATCGACATCATCCTCAACAAAAAAGTCAAAATACATAATATATAATCCAGAAGTTACATCTTACCGTTGGGACCAACCATGGATTATCAGGTGGGCAACAAGTATCGTCTTGTGGTTGATTTTTAAGGTCACACTGTTCAATTTTGAATGCGATTCCCGGTAATTTCGAATTTTTAACGAAGACTTAAGGAAAATCAACACCGTGCAGACTCACATAACGTGCTTTTGAAATAAAAAAAATTACTTGTAGTATCGCCGAAATTGAGTAACTAAGACAAGGGAGTACATTTCAGAATTCACAAAATATGTAAAATTCTGTGTCGTTCCGATTTCGAGGTATGAAATGATAACAAAATGCAGCAAAACTAGAAAATTGGCGTTTAGAGATATTGGGTAACTCAATTATGGGCAAAAAAACCTATTATAAAGTGGTTAAAAAAGAAAATTATATCATAGCACACATTGATAACGTTTTGCGAATCTTCTCGTATCAATATCAAAACGTCAAGATTGTTTGTTAGGAGTTGCATAGAAATGAAAACAGGGTGTTTATTCCAGTAATTATAAGGGGATCATTTTAATATAGGATTAAAACTCACAGTATTCCGCTGCATTGTAACTCAGCTTCTCTCTAAATTCAGATGAACTAGAGTCAGCAAGACTCGCCAATCGATGTCTAAAATTTCTAAAACATGAAATTATATTTCAATGTGAAGTATTCCCTTGAAATATTTCCTTCGATGAGCAATATCGATAGACACCAACAGCTATCACAAGTTTTTGCATTTGTATCAAATGTAAATGTTTGACGTTGACAATACAAGGACCATATATGAGATTATCTGACTTGTGAGCTTACTTTCCCAAACATAATTCGAATCTGTAAAAATGATTGTTATTAGGGTTCAGTAAATTACATCAACAAAAAACCACAAGAATTATTAATCGTACTTATAATCGTAATCAGGCAAAGGAAGATCATCGATAAGAGGTTCAGGATTTTGCTGTATTTCAAACGGAAGTATTGGTGTTTTCTTATGTTTCATCAAGTATTTTGGATTGTTAACAAAAAATAGCTGCTCAATACATGACTGCCATATCTTTGGATCGTTGTTGGCTCTCTCAAATCCAGGGAAATTACCAATCACATTTATATCTATAAAAGCATCGCTTTACCTGACTCGTCGATAAAGGGTCCTAATGTTTCAACCCCTTCAGGAATCTTGATTTCAGGATAACTGGATCTAGAATGAATCGATGTGCTCTGGTTCGGTTTTAAGTTTTCGGGGTTTGTTATAAAATCACGCGGTTGATTGCCAATCTCTCCAAAAGCTTGTCTTCTGGGTGTTTTAGCACTAGATATATCTAAATGGGAGTTCGGATTCTGCATGCTATAATTCATTTTAACAGAAGCGCCAAAGTAAGCGCACGCGTCAGTTATTACCAAACAACAGATAAATTTTGTGGTTATATTTCTGAACTTCTTGTTATTTTAATTTTTTAAAATGTTCGCACGATCCCCTGAAATGTTTTATTGTAAGAAATTATTAAAAGAATTCCGGTTATTTTCGGAAATGTGTTTGATCAACGTTTTTCCGATGAAATCCTGAATGGGTTCGAAATTGTCTGTCATTTCGCATAATTCTAAAATTTTATCTCTGTTGACGCCCTCAATCCTTTATGGATAAAATTAAATGCAATCGATATTTTTCTGTCACCAATATGAGGAACAACGATTATTTTAAGGGATTCTACGGGCGCTCAAACTTCGTTTTGTTACATTTCGCCAAATATTTCTTTATAAATAATCATGAAATTTGGTAGCCTTCGATTTCATTTTCAAATATTTTATGAATATAGAGCTGATGTTATCAAAGTAGTAATAAATGCTGATTGGATGTTTCGCACATCAAAACCGTTATAAGGGACTTTTAGAATCAGAGAATCAATGTTTTCTAAGAATAAATTCAACTGAAATTTTCAAGTTTCCCGAGTAATTAAATGAAGAATTGATTCCACAAATGGTTGTATGCTACGCCATTTTCCCTTCAAGATGTCCCGGTGTGTCAATCAAAATGTTTAGGTGTTTCAATCAAATGATCCAGATTTTTTAGGAATAAAGTTAAGATAAAACGTGTAAAAAAAATTCTCTCTGTAACACTATTGAAGGAAAACGTGTAGATTCCCTGATCGAGCCGGCGCAATCTGTTTCTGAGGTCTGAGAAAAAGCTATATAGATGGTTGATAAATGAGTATTTCCTTTAGAAAATACTCATGCCCGACTTTATAACACTCTTTTACTTCGAGAATAGCAACTCTATCGGGTTTAATGTTGGCGGATATTGAGGAATTAAGAAGATTTGACGCCTCACAACACAGTTGAATTTTGTGGATTTTTGTTTGTATATGCTAAATTTGTCCAAATCTGCAAATATTTATCATGGATAATTTCCTATTACATCATTCGACAGAAGTCTGTGAGGTCGTATAGCCTTAAAAGCATCAAAATTTTTTTATTCCCCCATACCCGCCACAACTAAACCCGATCGAGCTGCTATTCTCGAAGTGGAAGAGTGTCGCAAAGTCGGTCAAGAGTATTTTTTAAATGAAATACTCTATTATCAACCATCTATATAGCTTTTTCTCATATCTCTGAAACAGATTGCGCCGCCAGGATCAGGAAGTCTATACGTTTTACCTCAAGAGTTCTACAGAGAGAATCTTTTTAA
Source organism: Thelohanellus kitauei (assembly GCA_000827895.1). Taxonomy (NCBI): domain Eukaryota; kingdom Metazoa; phylum Cnidaria; class Myxozoa; order Bivalvulida; family Myxobolidae; genus Thelohanellus; species Thelohanellus kitauei. Next base: position 151,162 of record JWZT01003445.1, read on the forward strand.
CACTTTTTTCTTAACTTTATTTAAAAAAACATCTGGGACATTTGATTGAAACACCTATACATTTTGATTATCACTAATTGAGTTATGTGTGAAAAACGTCAATCTTGAACGGAAATGGTGTTTAATGAAAACCCAGCTGCTTTATGGATCTATTTTGACGGCTGAAACAAATGACATCGACAAATGGTCAAACTCTTATGATGAAATACAAACTTCCACCCTTTAGTTTTTGTTATTGGCCAAAACGTATGTGAGGATTTTTCAAATTGTCAAGACCTTTCTTTATCAACTAGAAAGGCATATTGCAAACCCGTAATCACCATATAGATTCTCAATCTTATTTGGCGGAAAGTTCTTTTCTGCGTTAAAAGAGAAATCTGGGTAAATAGACGAATTGGGAGTGACCAGAATTAGGTAGAGAATATACAAAAATCTCTCTAGGTTCGAAACAAGTTCATTTTTGGAAAAGGTGTTAAATTTGACGGTTTTTTTTAATAAAAAGGTTGAAATGACTAAGCAAACAAAATACCAAATTCACTTTCAGAAAGAAGTAGAAAGTGTTTATATAAGGTTCTAACATAATATTGGTTTTAAAATCTTCCTGGACTATTTGGACTGTGTAATTTCAATGAATGCAGAAATAGTTTTAAGTACTCGATCACGCTACCACAGATATGACCATGAATTCTTTGGATCTTGCTCTGGAATTGTATTTTGTATTTAAGTACTCCACCCTCATAAAACTGATTAAAGTTCATTCTTTATATTTTAAATGACAGTGGCACAGTATTCTAACAAGTCACACCAACACGTGGCAAGTTTCGTTTCAACCAAATCTCAAAACAACACGAAAGGAATAACCACCATTTTATATATTATATTAAAATTTTAAACCAGCTCTCACTTGCATTACGAATACAGCAAAGATGTCGGTTATTTTTTATTCGTCCATCAATTTTCCCTCATTCCTTTGTGAATCCTTAACTAACTGTTCGATCGTTCCATGTGTATACCATCAAAGAATGACAATGACCCACATGATTTGAAGAAAACCTATTAACCTGCAATGAAATCGGTTAAAATGACTCATTGCCATTGATCAAGTACTATTTTTGATCAAACCATGGTGGATAAAACGTAAATAACCAAAAGCTGGAACCTATTTCTATTGGTCATATCATTTTGTTTGAACAAAATTTATCCACCCAATGAAACAATTATCGAATTTTTAAAAATAAACGAGATAAGATTTTGAGGTCAATTTACCACTCAAAATCTCGAGTGTATCCGAAAAAAATTGATACTTTTAGGATTGATTCGGAATCAAAATTGAAAAGAAAAATATTAAATAAAATATGGATATTCGGAGTTATTTCTCGCGTTTACCAACAGTGTTTGTTTAAAATTTTAAAACTCTAACACGGGAAATAATAACTCTGAGGTAATTCGAGAAGCGGGAAATGCGAAACATCTTCATCATTTTAGATATATCGCTCCAGAGTAACACAAGAGGCATGAACTAGTCTTGATACCAACACATATCTATCAGATATTTGAGAAAGAATCGCGGAAGGAGGGCATCAACTTGTTGAGGTATGTTGCTGGAACGTGAAACTTTAAACAAAATAAATGAAGTCAGAATTATCGATTTATCCGACAACGCATACTGACTTCACTCTCTCTGAATAGCCGTTTAATCGCAAATACCAAAGTTGCATCGTGGATGCTGAAACATTTCAAAAATAACCGTACTTTTTCTCAATTTGGAATGGATATAGATTGTGATAATAGTAAACCATAATGAGGACGTTTTTACCCAGGAATTATGCACGTTCTATCATATAAATATCATTTATAAACTTTATTCGATTCCGACCATATGACTTATTAAATGACATGAAGATAATCGATCTGAAAACGAGTGATCGAACACGGTGATATGTCAATGATGAAGGGTCAGTCAAGAGAATTATATTGATATTTATATACTTTTGGCCCTTCTAAGGTCTTGGCGACGCCATATTTATAGGTAAACACCTGTCTGTTTGAGTCCCATCACATGAGTGGGTTAAATCATGATGCGAATCATTCGGTGATTGATTCATTCTTGGCCAAATTTTCAATGGTCGACACGGATTTTTTTTAAATTAAGTGACACTGCTTGATAGCATCCAAATCAGCCAAATTCTCTGAAACAGAGTTGATATTTGGTGATCTAATTTGAGTTTTAGTCAAATATCCCCATTTAGGAACCTGAATGAAGGTTTTGGGCCTTTTGTTGCAGAATTTGTCTCTCACTTTTCTGTTGTAGTTTTGTCAAATCAATGAACGGGATTATCTAACTCATTGACGTGGTTTGGTTAAAATGCTGAAATAAATTTAATATTTCATTCTGGAAACCCTTAAAAACTGGTAGATGTTTCAAATTACGTTGGTAGAAATAAGAGATTAAAGGGTTCTAAGTGCAGAGATTAATGCATCCACATCGTTTGACCAAGAACCATTGGCTCAATGCTAGTCATATCGGTTGTGCATGGCTACTGAGTATGTGGTATACCATTACCGATATCGATCGCGAAATTCATGACTAATTTCACACGGTCGTATACCAAACCTATGAATACATGTTGAAGGACTTATTCGATAAATCAAGAATAGGTTCAAAACTATATATTTATGTGATGGGAATGATAAAAACGAAGTGTTTCACTCATCGATGATAAAAAAACACGACCAATAAGTTTGTTGAGATGGTGTGAAAACGTATGTTAGACTAGCAAATCATCATGATGGAATAACGGGTTGAGTCTTCAATAGAAGAATTTCTAAAGTTGTCTACTTCGAGAACGAAATGCCAATCATTTGATTTCACCTTTATCGACCCAGGAGGCCCGGTTAACGTCAGAAGCTGAACGCTGGTTTAGTTCGTGTGCATAAATGATTTCGAATGAATTTTCTATTTTTTCAAAGATAGATACAAAGTTTGAAAGGATATATAAGGATAAAATTTCCGATCATCTGGTATTTCATGTTCGCTTATTTTAACACGAGGCAACGTATAGGCAAGGGTTTTCTTTTCAGCTTGAATATGGATAATGTATTATAAGTTGTATTATTTCGGATCGACAAGGTATGTTCGATTATAACAGCTTAGGTAACTGCGATATGATATTCGATCGTACCTTTGTTGTTCTGACACGAATAATTCTTGTAATGCCTTCCTTTGGCAATTCATAATGGTTGAGGTCATAGAACTTTGTGGATATCAGTTTTCTTCAATGATAAGGATTGTATACTGCTCTGGAATATTTCTTTCAATTGCATACAATTGAGGTCCATAACATCCAGCGAAAACAGCTATAGAATTCAAAATACGTTGGTGATGGGTCATTTGATATTAATGACTAATTCCTCGTTTCTCAGCAGATTCCGAGGATTATGGTCATCAAATCGGAGAAAGGATTGGGTTAAATGTATGCTGTCTATTACAGATCCAGAGGTTTTTTTTAGCTACCAGAAATGAACATATTCCTATAATTAGAGTTGCGAAATGAACATTTTTTAAATTTTCTCCAGATAATTTCTCTTCTGAGGGTAGCTTTGAACCAAAACATCGATTATAGATGTTTGAAATAGCGCTCTTTTTATGTATCAGCTATGTGTTTTGTACTTTTCCTAGGGGACGTCTTGAAAACAAGCAAGGTATAAATACTAAAATGGTTCCTCTAGTTTCTGGATGGGGTAATCGTAATTGTGTCAGACAACCACAGATTTCGAGAAAACCTCGTATTCAGGGTGCAACTGCGCACAACCCTAACCTCGTGAGCATAATGGTAAATTTCTGTGGAATATGCATTAAAGCCTTGATTATATTATGAATAAAGACACAATATCTGTACATTTTATACCTAATAATGATACGTTTTGATAGGTGTCAAATCGAGCGCGTCGTAAATGCTCAAAAGGATATAACGTAAAGAATGGATTAACAAACTCTAATCTGTGCTTGTATAGGATAATCAAAAACATAACAAGGTTAAAAATGCTCGGCATGCGCAAATAAAATATTGATATATGAAACTATGGACAAATCAGATGTAAGAAATTGACAGCTTTTTATTTTATGTTTTTTCGTCTTTGAGCTTTTCTTAACGTAGAACGAAGTTATCGGAAAACCTCCGTTCACAATGGAATACATCGATGGCATGTCGGATGAAAAACTGAGGGCAGAACTCTTGAAATATCACACAGAACTTGGGCCTGTCACCAGTTCTACAAAACAATTTTACAAAAACCATCTAGGTTTGCTCATTTTGTAATCAGCACAACTTCAACGTGAAAACGGCACCCGAGTGTCGAAAACTAGTCGACCCCATTCAAAAAGCCCAGATTCTGATGATAATGGGTCGAAAATTGTATATTATGGCTCCAGAATTCTGTTTCATCTTCCTTTTGTTATTGTGAGTCTAACGATGTCATTAACTGTAGTATACTTCTTCCCAACTATGTAGATGTAAATTTGAGTGTAATTTTATTTTACTTTTTCCAATCAGGTTTTGACAATAAGTCAGCCAACATTTCTCTGCCCTCCGGCTCAAATATCGATCACTTCAAACTACCTCGTTGGCTCAATGACATCTTTGTAAATATCCTGGTAAAATATTCTTTCAAAAGTTCCAAGCCTATCTGGGTTCTACTTTATTAAACCAATGAAGATAAAGATCCATATGATCAGTAATATTAAAGGAGATATACGGTTTGAGATAATAAAATTTGATCATCATAATATTACGCTGTTGACAACGCATTTCATAGGAGTTTGGATTTTAATCTGAACAATGACATTTTCCTCATTTCTCAAGGCGCTTATTGTAGATTTTTTTCTATGTCCGTCAAAAGGGTGTTTACTTTTCAGATCTTTCCAAGTTATTAGTAAGAAAGTTGAAAGTAGTGATATGAGTGGGGATTCCTGGATACTTTTGTTACATTGTGCGATTAAATGTCATATGCATTTATCTGATCTTAGGGTTCAAGATCAATCCAATTACAATTACTGAAACTAGAAACGTTCTGATGATCAGCTTGGTGGTCCTGGGCCCCACCTATGTTGAGCTTACTATCACAATGGCATCCTTATCTTAATGTGCTACCTGGCTTTACCTCTAATCTCCAATGGCACCTTCTCAACTGTTATTTTAGAAAAAATATGTAGGATAACACAGGATTATTTATTTCTTTTTCTGCAAAATTAATGGCTAAGATTGTTAAAATGTGATAATTTGTTGATTATTTAGCATTGTAAAACAAAATTAACCGGTTTTCTTAATCGCTGGCAACCAGTTTTAAGATTAAAAAATCCACAGGATGCAATGCTGAATGAATGTTGTTATATTTAATAATTTTAACTTAAATGCTATACCAACAAATAGTTATTCTCTTTCGATGTCTTCTTCATACAACTATTGATGAAATAATTCTTCTGAACAATTTTTATGATTTGATGTGACTTATGGGAGCCTTAGCCATCCTTAATGATGTGGCTTTTCCTTCAAAATATTACCAAAAGTAAATAGAGATTAACGGAAGAAAATCAAAACGTATTGATATAATATTCAAGTAATTTTTTTTAAATTTAACCACATTTATATTCGCAATCTCTGCACTTTTTAATTTAAAACCTGTTAGTCAGTGATTGAGAAAAATTGTGAATTGTGTTCGATAATGCTAAATAATTTACAAATTAATACAATTAAATGAACTTAAGCAATTATTTTAAGTTAGAAACAAAAATCTTCCTATTTATAGGATTACATTTTTTAAAGATAACAGTTTGCGTTGGCATAAAGTTAGCGATATTAGAAATAAAGTCGAGCAGTGTATACTTTGATTTTCAACAATTTCCAAAAGAAATTTACTCGCAAGAATTTAAAGGTGAATGACTGATAGATTGACAGATTAACTGAAATTATGAAACTAAATAATCTCAAAGCTAAATTTCCCCCAAAAGACAATTTAAACACAGAATTCCCCACATCAAAACCATAAATTTCATTCAAAAAGGACTTCCATACATCCGAAGTAGTAAGCTGACTAGTTTTTGCTCACGATATTCAAAAGATTTGACCAAATTAATCTTTTCCAGAATATATATCAACAGATAGGTAAGTAGCTTAGATCATATGAATAACATGAACCAAGATATCATCCAGTTTAATAAACGTCATAAAAATTTACGACATAAATGATAGGATAAATTTAATTTTCAGGATATTGATGGGTCCGTCTGTCTCGGCGATTTTTGAAATTAGACAACCGAACCCATGGAGTAGAATCCTCATGTATAATCATCTGAAACCTAATAACTTTACTAACCTATATTATGTTTTGTTTGAGAGCACCCTTGATGGCTGAAGGCGTCGATTCTAACCTCATCATTGTAAGGTATTTGATTAATCAAGTCATTAAAATGAGACATGCGCCTACAGCAGTCAAAAAAACACCATGCCCAACCAATTTCTGATGTACAATTAAAAGACATACCGCCTTTGTGTTAAGTCTGCAAGAAATTGTTTTCACAACAAAAAACAGATGTAATTTTGAAACTTTTTATGTCGAAATTTATCAGACATTTTAAAGGTATCCACTATAATCTTTAATAGGCTAATCCAGAACAAGTGGCCAAAATGGTAACCTTTGAAAAAATTCTCACTTTTAGAATAATCAAAGGTTGATTGAATGATGGAGGGTATATTCACCTTCATTTGTTTAAGAATGACCGTTTGACCAGCCGATAAACATGAGATAAATTGATATCTAACATTACACCACTTGTAATTCAATTTCGCCATAATCCGGTTTTGCAAAATAGTGAAATTAAAACTTCTCCACTAAAATATAAATTGATTAAACTTTGAAAATATGCAATTTTAATAAAGTTTTTATAAATTTCATACGTTAGAAGGGAACTTGAAATCGTATTATTACCACTGTATTCACCCCCAATTCAATCCTATTGAGTTACTTCTTTCAAAATGGTAGCAAGTTATCAACACGACACCTTCACAGCGAACTAGGCCGATTTATTGACCAATAAACATTGCTTCAAGCCGTATTACGGAGGAAGACCGTCACTGACGAGTACAGCTGCCCTCGGACATTCATCAAAGTCGCTTTAAAAACTAATTTACCAATACTTTCTAAAATTCATCTGTTCNTTAAAGCTGTATCTTTTACTATATAAATATCCTTTGTGGATAAAGCCAGGTTTTGATTTCTATATTTTATACCTACAAAATTTAAAAAATCAATATAAAAATTGCATAGTTATTTTTTTAAAGTCCTAAGGCAACGGTTCTCAACCTTATTGGTCCGCGACTCCTTTAACCCCTCTAATCCTCTGCCAAAAATGTCGCGACCATCCAGAATAAAATTATTTTCTGACTGGCCTAAATAGCTGTATTTTTGTTAATTTACAAATCGTAATCGTTGCACTAATATCTGAAACGCAGGATATAATTTTATTTTAAGAAACTGAACATAGGTTTAATGCTTAATAAAAAAATTGTGAGGTTATTTTTCTTAGAAATATGTTTCTGATTATAATTAAATAAATGAAATTTAATATTAAAAAAATTGCCTTATTTACTCTTCTATATGGCGTATTCAACATATTCATGCTGTATATTAATCTAAAAAAGTGAAATAGATAGCGTAGCTTGAACATTAATCCACACTAAATTGCTAAAATTTTGTTGAGACAGTATGTGCAATCAAACCATGTCAGGCGAAGGTAGAGCTTATTTCATCGTATCAGGAATTTTTTGGTAGTTTTTAAAGGAGCTCAACAAAGGTCATTTTTGCATCAACTCTGCTTCTATATTTAGATATTATAAATATAAGGTAAGAAAACTCAGCATCATAAAGATGTTATTGGAAATGGAAGAAGAACCAATACAATCTCAGATAAAAAGGGATATGAAGTCAAAACGATTTCCCCGAAATTTTTCTGTGTTGCCTAGGCACATCTTCAGCTTTGACTGAAAATAGACTTCTTGCTAATGGAAAGAGGGTGCCGGATAGATTTAGAAAGAACAATGAAATTCCGTTGGCAAGTATGCGAAGACGTAATTTTACAATTATTATCATTAGAGTTCTTTGATTAGGATCAATTCTATTTTCCTCATTGATCCGAGAGAGAGTTGACAATATGTAAATTTTATTTTTTGTCCCATTTTGTTTGACAAAGCTGACGTTTCGTCTTTGGGATCTAGTATTTTCAAATATATCGCCACATGTTGCACTTTGTCTTAGATGGAACAATTTTAATTTATTCAAGAAGACAAAAATATCAACCAGCTTAATTATTTTGTTTATCAGTTTCATCGCTATAAAATACTTAAAACTCAGGTTTTGCTGCTGATTAAAATTTTTTTATTTCCTTACGAAGTTCAAAAATAATACTTTTTAAAACTTTTTCTCTTGACAACCATTCCAAATCCATATCTGTTATAAACGCTTTTAATATTATATAATATTCTTTTGTTTCCGTTGGTGTATTGTGGCGCGCTGGAGGTACATAACAATATCAAAAAGATGAGCATTTTTGGGTGCATTCTACTCACAGTAAATTTTATAAAACAGTAGACTATTTCAAGAAAACGCTTTAACAAAATTAAAATAATTAATAACATTTTTTCATTTCGTCTTGTAATTCCTATGAGAATGTCTTCGTTGATAATATTTTTCGTAGAATCATACAATCCGTTCCAATAAACCTTCGGTAATTTATTCTCAAGACACAATTTTAAACCATGACAGATATCCTAGCATAATTGGAGAAACATCTGTGCAAACAATACAAATATTTTCCCAAAGGATTATCTACATTTCTAGAATTTAAACAATTTTTCCAAATATAATGCGTGCCGTTGTAGTTGTTTAAAAAGATTTACCAATTAGAAATTCGTCTTTAAAGTCGCTATCATATAAATACCCTACATAAACCAATAATTTTGAACAATTTTCAACGTCTGTGGGTTCACCAAGCTGAATACTATATAATAGAAGCGGAGCAGACTCCATTTCCTAAATTATCTAATCGAATAGATCTGTAATCGTGTTAGCTTTTCTCTTGTGAACAGCGTCTTTAGATATGCAACTTTCATTCAGTTTATTTAAAAAATTCTGGTCCAATAATAAATAGAGCAATAAATATATGGCTGTCGGCAACAGTAACTCCTCATATATGGTGTATTTTGATAGGTCTGATGACTCTGAGAGCCTTTAGATTAGAAGCTGATACCGCAGCTATGCTTGGATTTTTGTAAGTGCCACAAGATTCAAGCCTGTTTTTTTACTCCATCATCTTTAAATCATAAACAACTTGTGCCCTTGTCGACAAAGTTCCGATATCAGCAAAATGACGTTTCAGTTTGCTTGGCCTCATAGATTCCACTGATAGAACTTGGCCATGAATTATACACTTGATTTTCTTAATTCCAGATATATTATAGAAGTGAAACCCTCGATCAAAGAATGGTAATCATATTTTCTTGCTTCACTATCTTTTATTTGAAATCCTCTTACAGATATAATCACGTTAAATTCACAAATCTAACTATCATAACGTAGTCTACAGAGAACGTGCAGGAAGTTTCTCCAAACCAAAACAGGTCCATTTGTAAGAATTGCCTTCAATATCACGAAACTATAAAACTATGTCATATTAATAATTTGAAATGGCAGGTCGTTTCAATACAGTTACTAAGAGAGAAAATATTTACAGTAGAACTAATATCTGTGGTATTTTGTTGGTTATGACATGGCGCAAAATTACACAGAGCCACACACCTTGATGGGACATTGTTTCAATAGCTAAAAGTATTTACTGTGGAACAATTAAAATATTTTAAATCATAATCATTTAGTTAGCCTCAATATCTTCCTTCGAAAGACAATCGGAAAAATAATTCTGACAACCAAGAGAAAAAATGTTACATAAAATGTAAAAAATGTTACATAAAAAATGTTACATAAAATGTTACACGATTCAATTCTACAAAAAAACTCATACTTTCCATTTTCATAAGTGAGCCCCCAAACATAATCATTCGCAAACCTCCCCAGGTTGAGAACCAGTGATGTAGAATAAGTCAATCTCACAAACAAGAGCATTACACCATTAATTTGGGCATTTTGAATAAAATTAAATATTATATGAATTTTTTGAGAAAATTAACTATATATTAACACTCAATGTGAAATTTACATTTATTATGTAGCTCAAAATTTTTCAATTCACATTTTATAGCTAATTTTATGATTTTTTTATTTCCCATTGATTTTAAATAACCAGAAAACCGTTTCCCGTCAGAATTTCAGCCGGATTCATTCATAATATCCAATGTTTTGAATGAAGATAAAATTGAAATTCTAAAAATAATTCAGAAATTTCGCGAACTCCTTATCAAATTTAATTGTGATGGATAAGGAGGAAATAATTAGAGTTGGTGCCCCTCAGAATTTCAGAACCCAGTGGATGTCTTTCGAGTGATGGTAAAGAACTCTTTCCCGTGAAAAATAGCTCGGTACATGCTCTAATCGAATTGATGAGTATCCATATGTTTAAAGTTAATATTGTTTAACAACTAATCTTCAACCATCTCAGCAACTTTTACCCAAATATTAAAAACGGTTGCCCCCCTCTGATTCGTTAAGCAATCCTCATATCTTAAGAGCAATACAGAGTAAATCTGAGAAGTTTTGAATTGATTTTATTTGTTAAATAAATTGGAAATTCGCCACGGAGAATGTTTAAATATTCTTAAGAAATAGAAGTTATTTAATTTTTATTTAAGTGAACTTATTAATGACGAGACACTAATTCATGAGCTTGACGGATCAAATTCATTATAAGGACCCTTTAATACTTTAATCGAGTCGATTAATATTGTATCCTAATCTCATTAAATTTAAACCATGCTTACTTGATTTTCAAAAATTATAAGTTCCACAATAAATATAATAAATGCATAATTTTAAACAATACAAAGGTTTTGAACGGTGATTCTTAATTTTTGTGTCTCAGAACATAGTAAACCTTTATACACCCATCCATCAAAAGTACATATCTTATAAAATTGTCAATTATTCGTCTGTAAAATTTTATATGGATAAACTTATAGAAACTCTGGTTTAAACTGAATAAAAGTAGTCATGACCGACTTTTGACTGTTTAATGACTGAACCCATTACAAATTTCTTACATATACTTTAGACAGAAGAAAATAGCATAAACTATCAAGTGGAGTGTTTAATTTTCATTCCCCTGCAGATTTGTAACATTTGTGACAATTCAAATCTGACTTTCGTCAAAGAGTTGGAGGTGTATCAGAAAAAATGCCGAGATTTCTTAACCCTATCCCTGGTACTATGCTTTTCAAAAAATGTAAATTAGCCTTCAACCAAGTGCTGATGCCTTTCATTCTTGTGGCTGCCTGGAGCCAAAAAAAAATAAATAGAAGTTTATATAAGCCATTCAAATACACGGTCAGGCTCTACAAGAATATCTTAGACAGTTAGCCATTGATAGCCTTGAATTCATTGATCTTCAAAGAAGGGAGATGGCGTCGTAGTAGAAATCGATGAAACCGAAATTGGTAAAAATAATCATAAAAGGGAAGAATCACTGAAATGGAGCCTGGGTAATTGCTGGTGTGGAACGTACTTAGGAAAGTCGAGTGTTCTTTGTTGAAGTCCCTGATAAGACAGAAGCAACGTTATTAGGCATGATATTTATTTTTTCCCAGCGTTTATTATAATGACAGAATATTTTAGATCTTATCACAATCTAAATCGATTTTATACACATCTTACAGCTAAACGTAGCGATACTTTCAAGGATACTGAAACCGGTGCCCATACCAATATATTGAGTGAACAGGAATGCTCTCAAATATCAGATTCCTCCAAGAAACAGAATCAATAAACATGTCGATGATTGCAACGTAGTTGAGAATTTACTGAATGATCATTTCGTGGGATTAGAATGGCGAAAAAATTCATATTTATAGGCCGGATTCCGTATTTTTTTGAGGGAAGTTATCGACTGCAAACAGTTTTTAATTTTGATGCTTTTCTTTGATTTCGTTTTTTTACATCTCAAAAATTTATAATATCTGCTGGTTAGAAATAATTTAAATGGAACGAGCTTTAATAAAATTTAGTTTTTAATTTGTATAGTTATGATTAATCTTTTAACCCGAGAGCTTAAGGTGGCACTTAATGAACTTGAACCCGGTTGAGTGTAATTTCTGACCTTATAACCGCTTTAGACACGTGGGAAGATTTATTTTTGATGGTGGTCAGAGAGGTAACAGAATGTGTTTGAAGAGTCAGATAATCGGTTAACGTGTAACATTCCAATAATCTTTTGACACGAGACGGTGTTGCATGGGTTAATTCGCGTCTACAGATTACTAAAATTCGAGCCGTCCTCTCGTATTAGACAGCAAAAATTTCTGATTATACCATGGCAATGTTTACTTTGAACATAAATGTGATTCCATATCATATCGAAAGTCTTCATTACGCAAAACGCATAATTCAAGTTTTCCCAGATGCTGATCAATTATCGGAATTATCAATTTTATTACGACATTTTTTGGACAATGTTTTTCGTTTAAGATTATATCACCGAGTCAATCAGTGAATTTTTGTTCGGGTACATGGTTCGTAATATTGAATTCAGCTTTTAGTATCGGATCATTTCGTCATTTTATCACTTTTCAGGAATATGAAGAAGGTCGGCGTGGAATTTGATAAGGTCACGTCTGTTAGGCCAAACGGACTGATCGGCTTGCTTCTGATGACTTGGCCAATCATATTCGTTTGCTTCATCCAGTACACCTGCTTACGGCACGATTATTCCCTGAAATCGTCCGTGAAATCTCTGGGCCCGTTTTTCGTCCACTTCTTCAACTACTACATTAACCCTCTTAACGTGAGCTTAAAGACCGTTGGTTACCTTCTCTCGTGGCATCTTTTGCAGTTACTTTTGTACCTTTACGTTCCTGGTCATATGGCCTTGGGCCGGATGATGCGATCGCAGCACGCGTTGACCTATAAGTGCAATGGACTCGCTGCTCTGTTCGTTTCGAATTCATTGGTCATCTTGCTGTGGGCATTTGGGGTTATCGATGGAGCATACTTCGCTAGCCACATAAATGAGTTCTTGATTCTTTCAAATTTCTTGGGTGTCATCCTGACTATTTTCGTTTATTTCAAGGTTTATATTTATTTAACTAGGCAATCATATGGCCAAGCTCATTGTCCGACACGTTTTTTAGTGGCTCAAGATTATATGATTTGTACTGTGGTGTTGAACACAGTCCAAGGATTGGCCGGTTCGATTTCAAGCAGTTCTACAACGCGAGAGTGGGTATTGCTCTTTGGCCCTTGATAAATCTTTCGTATTCTTGCAAAATGTATCAAATGCACGGATATATCACATCTGCGATGATTTTGCTGAATATTCTCCAGGTATATTTCCATTATATAAATTTCAATTTTGCGATTAAATACTTTTAATACCTGAATTTAACCCAAAAAGTAAATGTTTTTGGGTCATAAGTTGTCTTTTATGTGGTCAAATAAAATGTAATCACATCTGCTCAGATTGCATCAAATAAATATCCACCTTTCCCCCAAATCATCTTAATATCATCCTTGGTTTTTTTATCAACTTATATAACCTATACATGCAATAACTTCTCTGTTTCCACAAGTATTTTTGAAAAAAAACTCAAGCTTGTTTCTTTGATTCATTCGTGATCATCAAAAGTTTACCTTTTAAACTTTTGTTTTGAACTGGGATATCAGGTTAATGGTAATATAACAACGAGAGTCAATTTTCTTTAGATAATTTCATCAGCAAACTTCGATTAGAGAATATAAAAAAAAATGATCCGTTGCAATGCTTTCTCCTTCCAATAGACGATCCAGAGTAGGATTATACCTAAATTGATAAAAACTGTTTTGTCAACGATTCAGCCAGTGCAGGTCAGGAACTAAAGGCATGTATTCAAGAAGCATTTTTATCCCATTTGACTTGTACTAGTTCGGTTTCTCTGAGCATAAGTTTCAAGTAGGAATAAAGTGTCAATCACAGCCGTTTGAGAAAAGTATACCATTCAGTCATTTTTCATCACCTCATAACCGTTGTTGAGATTTTTTAGGATTGAGTTGGTCATTGTGAATTTGTTGAATCCATTCAACTCCATTGTTAGTTGTTGGTGTCTCACACTCGGCTGTTACGGGGATCATAATTCATTCGTTTTATTCATCGTTTGTCAAACGTGAAGAATTATCGAACTTGTTCAACTCGGAATAAATATACCGCCAATTTGAGTTATCGGGATTCACACTCTTGGAAATGTCTTGACACCTTTAATTTGCAAAAAATAGACTAGTCCATCCATTCGTTCTTATAATTTGACGTTTCTTCAAAACTCTTTTTTTCTAGCACTTCCTTGATTCATTTTACTCGGATACAATTTAGTGAAACCCAACACATAAAAGATAATTAAAGTATCATGCCGGAGTATTAGGCACTAGTTGTGTTGATGTTAAAACTAATCAACCGCTATCGGGGACTTTTCTTTGAACACCTCGACGAAGAAACAATTGTTTTTAGTTCTCGATTCCTTCTCCTTGATTAGGTGAGGCATATAAACATCTTTTGCAGCCATGAGAAAAGATGAGCAGAGAATTCTTTGTATTTTGAAAGCTCAATAACACACATTTGCGTCACTGTACATCAAAAACTCCACAGTTTTCGAACTGGATGAAATAACTCTGAGAGTTGCTAACCAACTTAAAATTATTGCTTTAGAATCTTCGTTTTATCAACAGAACATTATCTAGCCTAACTTTATAACAATTCTGCACCTACCAGGGAAATAAAAGGCACTCAAAACCATTCTTAATGTTTATCGATTGACATTCTTCTCCTTACTTGAACAATATCATATCTTATCTCCAAGATTCACAAAATCTCTGATTGGAGCCAAATTTAAAAAGAAACAGTATTTTCATGTCATCGGAGCTGGGGTTTGGTTTTTTAAACTAATTTTCTGACGTTTGTTAAATTAAAAATTTTTGTAGAAGCCAAACAACCTAGAAACCTTTCTGCTAAAACAAAAATATCAACTCTTATTCAACTCATCCTTTCGCTGTTTTATCACTCCTCTGGTATCATATTCAATGTTTCGGTTCATAAATATGCTTTCAAGCATATTGGGTATTGTCATTTTTATCACACAACACCATTTTGAATGTTTGGTTCTTCATATTATACAAACTCCATACTATAGTCGATTTGATCAGTTATATAAGTCCCTGGTATTTATCGCCGTCTCCAATATGAATTTTAATTAACTGAAATCTTTCCCATATCATTCTTGGCATTTGTTTGGTGTTAACGTATGTGTTAAATTAACTAACGGAGAGGAATATAAATGGTTGAAAACAAAGAAATGCTCCATGTTAAGCACTAGGAGTTGTTCTGGTCATCAATCGCTAGAATTAAGATTTTATCAGAATTATTTTAGGCCTGTAAGATGAAGAATTGCACATGAATCCCATGTTAATTTTTTTTATATATTTTACCATATGTTAGTGGTAATTTATGTCGTCTCAAGCGATACCTTTTTTATAAATCATGATCTATTGTTTACATTTTGGTCCTTATTAATTTTGATATCAAAAGGTTGCATAAGGTTATGTAGGTTCCTCTCTATGGTTTAGTTTCAGTTTTTGCCATTTTAATTAAAGTTTTGGCTTTATATTTGGTTCGATCAATTCGATTATTTCATTAAATTGTATGACCATTTCGAATATTATCCAATACTTTGAATAAACTTGTTCATTGATTTAATTTTTTTAGTTTTTATACGTCTTTGACCTTTTCTACAACGAAGATTGGTACATGAGAACCATCGATATTGCTCACGATCACTTTGGGTTCTATTTGGCGTGGGGAGACGTCGCATGGTTGCCTTTCATGTATACCCTTCAAGGATTTTACTTGATGTTTCATCCGATAGAGCTTTCAAAGTTTTCATTGTATATTGTCTCTATGCTTGGTTTCAGCTCGATTTACCTGTTCAGGAAATCGAATAACCAAAAAGAGGAGTTCAGAAATGCCAAGGCTGCTGGAAATGAATTCTTCATACTTGACCGCAAGGCAGATTTCATTGAAGCTCCTTACCTTTCTCCAGACAATAAGGTTTTTTAATCAATTAACAAAAGAAACAAATCAGCTTTTTACTCGCTGATGGATACTGGGGAATTTCGCGTCATTTCAACTATCTAACGGATCTGGGGAATGCATTGGCATACTCACTTTGTTGTGGAACCAACTGCCTTCTTCCCTATTTCTACTTCATTTACATGACCATTCTTCTTTTGCACCGGATCCAGAGAGATGACTCGAGATGCAGCGCCAAGTATAAAGAGAGTTGGAAACAATACTGCACAAAGGTTCCCTACAAACTTATTCCCTATCTATACTAACATATGATATGAATAATCTTTGAATATATTTTTTCATTCTTCACTCTAAAAATGATGTCAGCGTTTTGAACGTTCATGATTCGTACTTAAAATACTATCAATTTCTGAAAAAACCCGGTATTTATATTTCTCGTATAACTAGTTTTTTGACGTTGTCCACAGCGGTTTCCGAACTTGAACACGTGGTATCCGTATCATGTATTTACTAACAGACACTGAACCATAAAACATTAAATGGCGAATCCGTTACATAGCTGAAAATTTAATATCCATCAGACAAGCCCCGATATGAAAAGACGATTTGGTTGATGTTTTCCAAGATCGATTGTATTAAAAAATTTATCAATTTTTCATTGAGGAATGTTAAGGCGATAACTGAGACTTAAAAGATTCTGGTGAATTTTGAAATAATCTTATCAAAAAATGTTTGTTTTTGGCAAGTAAAGAGATTTAACCTCAAAATCAAAGCGCGACATCTATCAATTTAATAGATTCATATTTTTTATTGATTCTCTCTTTTTTATCAATGTGATCATTTCAACCAATTCGATAAAGTGTGTTTTGTTCACATGACCTCCAAGAATTAAGGTGTATGTCGATGGGAAACACTAAAAATGAACTATTTATTCACCTTATTAAGAGAAATCAACAAAGATTAGAGCTGTATTGATGAACCGGAAAACTCAGAAAGTAACCGGATTAAACGAATTATCATAAACAGAACCCGTAAAAATGATGTTCATTGATATACGAATCAAGATTGATGATGAGATCATGTCTTTATTCTATGACAGTCTGGAAGAAAGGACCGAATTCTACATCGGTGTGGTGCCTCATGGTCACTACTACTCCATCAGACCACAATATACATTAGATGCCAAATCAGTGATCCAATTACTCTATATGGACAATAAAGTACCTTTTTTCTGAGCACATGATCTGTCTTAATGTTATCAATTGTGATTTTCATATTCTTGATTACTTGAATGGACAAGAAGTCATCCAGTTCACCGTGGATATTAGTTCGAACTCCAGGATCCGTTTCGTGAGCAAAGACAGTAAAAATTTTATTAATATAGGAAAATTTGAGTCTGTTCTCTTGATTAACCTCAAGCAAAGCCAATCGAGTGTTGATGAACTGGATAAGGCCCCTTTAGCCTCAAAACTATTCGCAGAACAATATCTATTTTCTCAGCTAGAGAAAGAGGATTATAACAATGAATCAAAGGTGTTTTCGGTTTTCAAATAGATAAAATCGGAGGTCTTGGAGAACATTTTCGATGCACTAAATCTAGTAAGTCTCCAAATTATTTTCGTTCATGTTCCTCGATCTTAATGATTTCAAATACTAAACCACGATCAGGCTTTAGCTTCTGATAATTCAATGCTAAAACCGCGCCATATCTTCAATCCGAGCTCCTTATATTTTTCACATGAACACAAAACATTAAGTGGGCTTTGACTTGACTCCTTTTAATTTTACAAAAACATTTCAACAAACCAGATTTTGATGAGCCATTAATCACCAGTTCTTGTACTCGCTCAAACTCTCAAAACGACAACAAATCATTTTTATTCAACAACCCTGGGAGCAGTCGCAATCTCATTTTAGTATCGACGTTCCCCGAAATAATAATAATTGTGGAGATAGGTGATTTATCAAAAAATTTACCCATTATAGTTTTAGTACCGAGACCAACAGATTTGGTCATGCGAATTAATCATTCTCGGAAATACACATGGCCATAATTGCCAATTTATATAGGTCCCATTCGTTGTATAATTATCGATTTTTAATGATCAATTCACCTTTTCGTTACTTTTTACGTCGTGTCAAAAACCATCTCATAAAATAGGACGTTGATGAATATGATACGGAGAATTTAAAACTAGTTGAGGATGAAAAGGCCAACAAAATTATCCAAAGTAAGTTTGGCTGTAAAATAGACGAATTCCAAAACATTAGATCTTTCAAGAGGCTACTTGATATGTTCGTTAAAAATATGATGTAATTTGAATTTGAGATAGGAAATCGAAAAAATCGAGAGATTCTATGAACAAGCTTAACAGTAACAAGTAGAATAATTTTAGAACTCGAGTCAAATTTATCAAACCACATTTCAAACTCGGTTCTCTTATTCAGTGTCGGTGCTCTTTTGATCACTGTCACATTCATTATTATCTATGATTTTTACATTCTTAAACATTAATTTAACTATTTCCACGTCTTACTCTTTTTTTGTAAGAAAACCCTCTCTCATATTCTATCAACTCTTATAGTAAAGTTCATTCCATGATTCTGGATACCCAACACCTGAGGCGTACCCCCAGAATAGTACTTGTAATCTAATCAACTTGCCTTTGGTGGTTCCATCGAAGGGTTTATTTCAAATGAGTAGATTAAAATAAAACGTGGGATACAGAATTTTTTAATTGCCTAATTAAAAGAAGAATCCAAATTAAGTGTTTGTACATTTTTGGAGTCAGGACAGTTTTAAAATTCACCATTTTGAAATGGTTTCGCGATATCTTATCAAATAATCCATCCCATTATCATACATACTTCCACTTTCCAGAACTTCTTTCGGGTTCGAAACTAGCGAAACTTGGTAGGTGAAAAAGCAATCAATGCTACCCTAACCAAAATCATCCTTCAAAACAAACAAAAATGAATAATGAAAGCGAACAGTTGATTTTTTAACAAGCGGAGCATAAATGGGTCGTATAACTGCTTAGAAGAATCTCCCACAGATTCATGCGGTGCTCATCTGCATTAATGGTTTCAGGATAGGACCAAGGATATCGCATGACTACTTTCTCTAGACCAAATGAATGTCGGTAAAGATCGAACACTATCATAAAGTGCGCTCGGAACTGTTTGAGATTATCCTCCGAAATCTTTAGTCCAAATTGAGGTGAAGTGTTGAACACCTATCCATCTGGACAGATTTTGACTATCTCAAATCGTGGTCTGTAAACTCGGATACACTCAACGATTAAGTTCAGGAGAATGCCAATAACTCGGAGGGCCCGAATTATTTTAACCGAATAGGATGATCATTACAACGACCTTTGTGTGCGTCACAATCGAAATTTGAAAGAACGACAGGTTTGGTAGGATTCGGTGGACCATGACGATAACAGATAATTTGAGTTGTTAGGATTGTTGCTTTAATGGACCAAACACGAGCGTTTGACTCAGTTTGTCAAGTAATTTGGCCAAAAACATCAATTTATCATGCATTTAACAATACTTTTTACACTTGAATAAAGATCCATTCAATTTTGGTGTCATTGACACATAACGCGAGACTTTTTTGAATTACTGGCGAAGTATCCTCCCAGATAAGGATGATCGACCTTCAAAATACATCTAGGCGAATCGTGATGATAGCGGTGAATAAGAAACCGGAATCCAAAAAGGTAATTCAACGTAAAGTTTCTAATAACTTAAGTTTATCTCGATAATATGTGCGATAAGGATCATGATCTCGTGTACCTGTGTCACATATACAAGGCCCCTTCTTTGTCCACGTATCCACTCTCCAGTTTCTTGGTTTTCATCATAGGTCTTAAGAGTATTCCTTGGCAGAAGTGGGAAAAAAAGCTGAGTCAGCGGATAAACGAGATCAACACATTTATGAATGAATATCAGTGCATGTGTGATGTCAAGAGGGTACCTGTTAGTATGATATAGGTACCTTCCTTGGTATATATCACTTATGGAAAACGCAAAAAAGGATTACTTGAACTTTCAAAAATTTTGAAGGCTTCGATGATATTTATGGGTAAAAAACGGGGGTTTTTTTCAAAATTTTTTGGAGGGCTGCCTGTTGGTGTTGCACACAACTGCCGTATTCCCATCACCATTGTGGTCTAGATTTTAACCTTTTTTGACAATTGTCTTTGTTAGATTTCATTTTAACATTTCATCTTTTTGTGTGTTTGCATCGCACCCTCAAACACGATGCTCTTATATCCAATCAAAAACATGGAACTGAACATTTTGTAAAACGATATATGGACGGAACGGCATTAATGAAGAACATACATTAATAATTTTGACGATTTGTACCTTTTTTTAACCAGTAGTTGGATCGATAATCCTAACCAAGAGCGCCAAAGTTGACCAATACGACCACCGAAATTCTAAACAGCACTTTTTTATATGATCCTGTGAATTCTCGTTCCATCTCTTGTAACCAAATGAATTCATATTCCTGATACTATCTAGTTCAATCTACCATTTCCAATCGAACACAATCCATTTTGATGTTTCGATGATTATTATTCTGTCACATTCGTTAACATTTACCTATCTTTCACCATACTAGGAATTCAACCTGTAATTAGTAATGGCACACGTTCACAATCATTTACATGGCTGCCAAAAATTAATAAAGGAACCAGATATAACACTCAAGCCCTGTATTTTAACATGGTTACAACTAGGAACCAGATCTGGTTCATTTACAGGCGTTTGATATATAACTGTCCAATGATAGCATACACGTGTGCCATACTTAATGAATTCAGAATTATGTTTGACAGGCAAGTACCTACCAGGTTATTGATATAAAATGCATTTTCAGAAAGGTTTATTCTTTTTATTGGTTATAGAAATTGTTATTCTGTATTGAATGTGCAACATTTTTTCGAGTTAAAGATCGCTGAATCGGATTCTGGAGGTCTTGGACAACGAAATCTCATGGCGGAGGTTAATATATTCCAATCAAATCCGATTTATGGAAAGAAACGCATTACTTCAACTTATATAAATGGATTAATTTCCAAGAGTTGTGAAAGTATTTTTATCAGCCGAATCCTATCTGTTTTGATAATTCTTCTCGAGACGGAACTGAAGGAACAAAACAAATACTTCAGGATAAATTCACATTATACACAAATCAATTTTCTTTTACAAACTTAAAAGGACATATTTCATCAAAAAGAGGTTTTTCTGATGCTTTGATTCACAAAAACGCCACTCACATCTAAATGCCTGGAACTGCAACACATTCCTTTCCATAATCCCTCGTGTCTTATATTGTATCTTTATTTCAGACGAGACTCTGATTTTCCTTGTTTTTGAACGCTCTGCTAACCACACTTGCGTTTCTAAGAGTTGTTTGATGAACTACAGTCGATTGTTTTCATATCCGATGATTTCGACATTGTTTAGGTGGATTCATACATTCTAATATCACCATTTAATTTATCTATTTAGTCTGGAATTGCACCTTTAAGAAATGCCCGAGTGTGTAAAAATTGAAATTGATATAGGGTTTAACCATTTCTAATTCTTTTAATTTCCATCAATTAAAAATACAAAAAGAAAAGAATCATCAGCATAATCGAAAAAATAATAACAAATTCGGTTTTCGTACCCAAAAAATGGAATATTGTTATTGTTCAAATATTTATACTGTTCACATACATTATTTGTCAATCAATGGATTGATCAGCCCATCCTCCAAAACTCCACTTTTTTATCACTATTTGAATATAAACAATATCTCACTTATTGGGAACAGATAGGATGACGTATTAATAACAATTTGATCCATTAATTCCTATTTTTGTCAACTAAACATTTATGAAGATGGAGATTTATCGTAGGGCAAACGGGTAAATTTTCAATCTGGAATCAAGTGACAAAAAACATATATTGGTCGAAGAATTGTGACTAAATGTTGTCACATACACCTTTGATCAACCTTTCTACTCTTACTTGTACTGGTGGTCTTTTACCTGACAACACCCAGATTATTCAGAGAGAATTTTCATCACGATTTGACAAAATTCAGTGTTAGGTAGGATAATGGATTATTTGATGAAAGTAATTTTGAATTGACGTATTTATTATATTCGATAATGAGACTATTTTATATTCAATATAAAACTTTTGCCTGAAAAATTTCTAATCAACTTGAAGTTTTGCAATACATTCCGAAGAGTAAACCATATTTAATGGCAGTCGAAACTAAAAAATTGCTCACTTATTTGTCCTCAAAACAACATGTATAGAAAACATATTTTAGGTCCGACCCTGATTTTATATTCGTAGAAAACCCTTCAGATAAATATTCCTAAAAATTAAGAAAAATATGGAGTTAAATTCATAAATAACTTTAAATCACTGTTTGTGTTATCTGTGAATTAAAATCATCGAAAAAAACGCTCTGTAAAATAGCGTATTAATGGCTTGAACTTTCATGGGTCAACCTTCTGTGGAAAATACTGTACGATTATGGATTGAACATGATATTTGAAGAAGTAACGTATTCTGGTACAGATATTGCTCCATGGAGTTGGTGTGGTTAGTTTTATAATTGGGAAAATTGTCATTTCTCATAATCGGAGGTATCTCATCCGAAATATGTTTAGAAGGTATGTGGAGGTCTTGTCGATTTCACCTTACAATAAGAGACATTTTTTCTAATTTCATAAATATTTTATCATACTATCAATTATGAACACCTGATGATGTCTCTCAAATAGGATAAATTTAGCATTACTACTTTTGAGAGCGCCAACATGGATTTCACTGAAAGAACCAAAAAGAAACATTCCCTGTCGATATGTGATTTCTGTTCCCAATATTTTTAATCAGAGAGGCTTGAGCAAATCCAAAGATGCTAGAAATATATCGAGTTTGTTTAATTTATTCTAAATTAGAAACCCACAAGTACATGATTCATCAGTGATTACACAAGTCTCATGAAGGTTGAAAGCCTGCAATCAGCTCCTAATTCCTGTTAAAGTATGGATATTTTGAAAACTTTGCTCCTTATCGGTTTTAAAAAAACTTTTGTTGAATTGTAATGATCTAGAAGTGCATCATTCAGTCCGAGATAAAAGCCAACCACCCATGAACCAGATTCCCTATTTTTTATATTAATTGATACCAGACCTGTATTTTTCATGATCAGACATCGATTAACGATTATAGACAAATATAGATTATTTAAAACAGTGTTTAGAGCCAAAATGGTCTTTTGGTAATTGGTTGCATACTGCCCAATAGCTAGAAATAAAAACTGATGATCAAGCCGGGTGTTAGTCTCATCTATTTTGGTTTCTTTGAACTTTGATATGCAATACGGGATTTCTGGTTTATTTTTGAAGTAAATCATTTGAACTCCAAGAAGAGGACCAATAAAAAAATTGTTGAATCAAATAATATACCGAAAACTTTGTTCGTTTTCCCATGTTGATTATTGATGTTCAACTTTTTGTATGACGAATCTTTGAATGCGATTCATTGAAAATGGGCAGTTTTTTTAATTTTTAAAAATTGATAAGTTTGTGCAACCAAAGTAAGCACCGATATGCTAAAAAACAATTTTAGAACTTTACCATCTATTAATCAAAATTCAACTGTCTGAAATTACTAATCATTGATATTCCCCATTCAATAATAAGACTGATTGAGAAATTAATTTCGGCAAGCTAATTCATAATCATTCGGAGACTCACATAAGGTTGAGTTGAAAGAACCGGTCATTTTTAGTTCATTAAAAGCGATGACACCGAAATTATTTTTTCAGACATTATTTCCCATCAGTTTCAACAACATATATATTTTATATTTTTTCCAAATTTTAGATCAGGAAATTTTGCGATACGGAAATAATCCATCTATTCGCTGGGAAATTGAATGGTCAGTAAAACCCAAAAATCGCTGTTTATTCTAAAAACAAAACAAAGTAGATTTAACAGACTGATTCATTTGAGAGTTTTTTTGTTTTATATGTGAGGACGCAGGCGTTTACTAGAGATTCTATTCAATTATATCACAAATTTAAACAATAAATGCGGTTTTTACCAAATTCTCTCTTCTTATTCCTCCGTGGTTAAGAAATTGAACAGGTATATTTTTAATGATTTGTCTGGAAATTTTGCCATTCGGTCAATTTTATGATTGAGTTTTATTGTTTTTTCAGCCAGTTTATAATGAATAACCATCCACATATTGTGGTTATTTAAAATGTTAACACGTGGTATAAATCGGTTGATGACCCCTATTTTTACGTCCGACCATCATCGCTAAGTGAAACGAGTTTTTCCAAGTTTGTGCTTCAAACAGCCGTAACTTTTCGTAATACATTCAAAAATTGACCAAACGAAATATTAAACACAGAGTAAATGATTTGAGAAAACACGATAAACTTGATCTGCCAAAAAATCAATGTTATTTTCGAATCGACTGGGATTGATTGTCAACACAACCTAGTTTGATCTATTCAATGGTCATCGGCGCATGTTCTGGCAAGGCAAGAATGGTAAAATTACCAGACATTCCAAAAAGGACTATTATTATCGGAGTGAATAAGGAAGAAGGATCTAAAAGAGCACTGGAATGTAAGCGTTGACATAATTTAGTTTATCTTAATGTCATGTGTGATGTGGAGCTTGATCATGTTTACCTGTGTCATTTTTACGAACCACCGCCATTACCGTTTTTTTCAATAAAACGTACATTTTTCTAATCCTAGATCCTCTCAATATTCCTTGGCAGGATTGGGAAAGAGCACTCAGGGAACGGGTGGAAACTGTCAACAAATTCATGAATGAATGCCAATGGTTATGCGAACGGAAACGGGTTAAAGTCTTGCTAATTATAGGTTTCTTGTACGACCTTTACCTCCTTTACATCCCCTCACAAAGGATTGATGGAGCTCGCGAAGGAGGTTAATGCCTCAATGATTGTCATTGGCAAAAAAAGCAACCTACTCGAAGAGATACTTGGCAAAAATGTCTCTTCTTATGTTGCTCACCATTGCCACATCCCAGTTACCCTCGTTATTTAGAATTTTGAACGTACTACAAATTATTTCATTTTTTCGATACCATTCTTCATTCATTTGTACCTAAATAACGAAGGCGTGTTTCGGGTTCGCAATATGAGTCAAAAGTTATCGCTTTTGAAGGTTTGTTTTCAAATGACCGACTAATTAAGCGCCATCGTTCCACTCATTTGAAAACATAAGACAGAGGAATCTTACTCATTAAAAGTGACTGGAACCCCTACTGCGCTTGGGTCAAAAACGGTGATTGACTATTCGAACCTCTCGCTCGCACGGAAAAGGTTCAATCAAAGATGAACTCCAATGATGGGTTATCAGCTTAAGGAAGTTTAACAATCATGAAATTGATGGCAAAAACGATGAAACATTTGAGCTCTCAGATTTAAAATGATTGAGCCAGTATAAACTCAGGATAATCATGCCAAGTCCAGTCAAAAAAATGGATAATTATTCATCTGATGGTTGTGTGATAAAAATTAAAAACATAACTTCTGTAGTTACACGAATACTGAGGTTTGGGGTGATAGTAAATCCTATAATTGAGTTACATCCTGTGCCATGTTCTCAAATTGGATACCGACGAATTGGCAGGTTTATATCTTGAATTATCATATAATCAAACCTTTTTCAGCACCACACTCAATTATTCTCCAGGTGATTTTTCAGCTAAATGCATCCTAAACATCAATAGACGTTTCCATTGAAAATCATGGCTAAATAATACCCAAGTTAAGCATCCTGATTTTCCGATATAGTGTTGTTGAATCCGACTTCAATCGTAGGGGGGTTTGAAAAATAAATGGTGGTTCAATACGAAATAAACTGATTTAATTTTCCGAAATTATTTTTACGTTACAATTCCTTCTTCAAATCTATCAGTCAAGAAATGAAGGAAATGGTTAAAATCCATGATACTTCCCCTTAAGCTTTATGATTAAAAAAAGTAATTATTATTCTACCAAATTAAAAAATATTCAAACGATATCACTTTTATTCAAAAAGTTTTCATATCTCCCCTAGTTATTAATGTTAATTTTTTACACAATAAAAATATCAACATGGATAAATTAATTCTTGCAATGTAATTGTGTACCTGTCTATATGGGAAGAGTGCTTTTGGTGCCATCCACATTCTCCAGAATGGTTATTTTGAGTATTTAAAGTCAAGTTATGTTAGTCATAGAATTATTCGATTCTGATCCTTAGGCTATTTAATATATAATAACATTCCCAATTCGTTCAAGAAAGTGTATTCTTTTCGGTTTGAAGGTGTCAGAAGATGTCGTGTGAATTTGTTGTCAAATGTGTGCAATAATTCCACACATTGTGATACTTAAATAATCAGTTTTTATGATGAAATCAGAATCAAGTAGTTGCAAATACAGGTTTTTCGGGTCTATTTCATCGTTTGAAAGTTAAATTTTTTCCTTTCATTTTTTATTTAGTTCTAAGTTTAACAATTAGAATTTCATATTAACTATGTAAAAACCAGTCTTTTAGGTTGGAAAAATCGGAAATTTTTTAGTAAGCCACCATTCGTTTAATATAGTGTTGAGATTTGTTCAACACAATTTTTTTTGGCAGAGAAAATAAATTAAAAACATAATATTATTTATGGTGTTTTAATTTTCGGTGAATTTTAAAATGTCGGGTTTTTAGATGATTAAAAACTCTTCTAAATATAAAGTTTACACCAATCTAGTTTCTTAACATACCGGGTTTTGCGACCAATAATGTCATACGTGACGGCCAATAACGTCGTTCGTGACGACCAATAACGGCACTTGTTTTCAAATAAATTTTTGAACATAAAAAAGAACTGTATTGAGGAAAACGAAAAATTTTAATGTTCAGCATGCATGTACAACATGAAAAATAGTTACTGTGTTTTTGATCGAAAGAAGCGGGTTGTGTCGATGAATAATGGGAGATGTAATAAGGAATTTAACAGAAAATCAAAAGAAGTTAAAAAAAAACAGTTAAATTAATAGATGTAGTTTTATTTTCAGAGATGCCTAACTTTAGTCTCTAAGAATGTCTTGATTTT
This sequence comes from Thelohanellus kitauei, assembly GCA_000827895.1. Taxonomy (NCBI): domain Eukaryota; kingdom Metazoa; phylum Cnidaria; class Myxozoa; order Bivalvulida; family Myxobolidae; genus Thelohanellus; species Thelohanellus kitauei. The sequence goes on from JWZT01003445.1 coordinate 178,591, forward strand.
TAAGGCACATATTCGAAAAAAATGGTCAAATTTTCATGTTGTACATGCATGCTGAACATTAAAATTTTTCGTTTTCCTCAATACAGTTCTTTTTTATGTTCAAAAATTTATTTGAAAACAAGTGCCGTTATTGGTCGTCACGAACGACGTTATTGGCCGTCACGTATGACATTATTGGTCGCAAAACCCGGTATGTTAAGAAACTAGATTGGTGTAAACTTTATATTTAGAAGAGTTTTTAATCATCTAAAAACCCGACATTTTAAAATTCACCGAAAATTAAAACACCATAAATAATATTATGTTTTTAATTTATTTTCTCTGCCAAAAAAATTGTGTTGAACACCTCTGTAAGTTCCTGTGTCAACAATAGGAAAAATTGTGACAAAATATAATGATAATGGCACAGTTGAGACAAAGAGTAAAATTTCAGGAGGATAATATTGAATATTCAACATTTATTTTTCATTGAAAATTAAAATTTGATTCTTCTCAATCCACTATGTAGAGATGGCCTAGAATCCAGATTTTACATGTAAGGTTACCAAACCAATCAACGCACGAAGAAAGTATGTAGACGTTTAAGATAATAGAATAATATATATCAATTTATAACGATGATAACTCTAAACAGGCGTCGTATAAACCTTATATGTATTGATGAAAGCTCTTTTAAATTGGCCAATGTTTTGTTACCATGTATACACAAAAAAGCGGGAAACATACAATATTATCTTCATCCAGTTTCAAATGTTTTAATTGTATTGGCAATAAATGGATTTAAGATTATTAGCAGTGAAGCTATAATGCGTTGAGAAGTGATTGATGAAGTTTTTAAAATTCCTACAAAATTTTGCGACGATTTTGGGGAATGAAGGAAGAAAGGTAACAATCGTTTACAATAGTCAGATCACATATTTGGCCGAAGAATACTTTTTGAAAATTTTTCTATTCGAATTTAAATTCCCTTCAACGATAACCCATTTGTGATCCTGTGAAGAGATACATTCACAAATTAAACATTTGTTAGAAAATAAGACCAACTTCCAGGAGCCAGAAATATATTGAAGGGAATGCTGTTATCATGTTGTGACATAGAAGAAAATCTGACAAATTGTATTATGCACAGCGAATCATTTTTTATAATGAGCCTCAACAGAGAAAACGTAAGCAGGGCTAACCTGTTAGTTTAACTTTTTGCCAAGTATTTAAAGTTTATTCCTATTTATAGTCGTAATAAACACATTGTATCACAAACCGAAAATTATTTCGTCTCGAAAAACCACACATTCTTCAAAACCCGGTATCAGGGTTGATTAGAGATACAGTCAGCCCTGTCTAATTTTCATAATATGAGTGACATCAATTTTGAAAAACTGAAAAATATATAGTGTTAACATAAAACATAGGTCAAATCGTTTATTTCATTTATTTGTCTTAAAATAATCAGAAATTTTAGATTTCTTTTCTTTTCCTCTAGTAAAAAAATCCAGTTTCTCAAGTACATTTATATGTTCGGATAGTTAATCCTATAATTTTAAACTGAACGACTTGAAATCTTTTAAAGTTTTGCAAGCTGTTCAATCTGGATTAATTCTCTCCGGTCTTTTTATCATTCGAAATGTTTTCTTTGTAAAATCCGCGAAAATTTAATTTTAGTATCTATGGTATTCTTCCCATTTTAAGCACTGTGTATTTTCTTTTTTTTTAATCATTTATTCAGCTGATGGTGACGCAAAAAATTCCATCTTCAGTACTAAAATCATCCGAACTCACCTATCAGCACTGTATCTTCAAACCCTAACCAAGTGACTTTGGTAATCATCGACAAATAATCTTCTATTGGACGAGTTATGCTGACGTGATTTTTTAAATTTTGAGAATCATATCCTACATTGCACCATCAGTTTTGGATCGTTTTTGAGAAATTTCACCACAAGACCGCATTGCCAAAATCATTTGCATAATTCAAGTTTTCTTTGAATATCATTTTTGCATTTTTGATTCCCTCAGTTTATTTATAGTATCAGCTCTAAAAACGATAGAAACTAACGCCGAAGATTCTTTCTAATCCGTTATCTAGAGTTTGTGCAGATTTTGTTGGGAAAATGAAGATAAATATTTGTTTGTTGGCCTATTAGATCTTTGTGTGTGGAATTTTTCCAGGAGTAAAAGCATTTATCGATTATGTTTCATTTAATTGTGGAAATCAATTATCCATTCACTTAAAATCTAAGAAGTTATCAATGATGTACTTTTATAGTTATAGTCTAAAATACTTTTAAAATTAAAGTGCTTCAAATATCAATCACAAATGATATAATTAGAAATGTTTTTCTTTTTTAAAATAAATCAATTTTAGTCTTTAACAAAAGGGCGAATCAATCTTGACATTTTTATACATTTTCGAGAATTTATCATTAAACTCTTGAAACAGGCTTGCTTGAAAGGATGTTAAGTTTCTTTACAATATATAATGTCGCGTTATTCATATTCTTAAAATTTTATGTAAGTTTCATCGTACAAACTATTTAGTCAAGGTTTAAAATACTTTATGATTCGACTGATAAAACTATCACCTTTTCCATACATTTTTTAATGATTGCAGTCATCCACTTTTAGAAAGAATCGCTCATTTTTTTCATTTTTTGGCAGTACAAGTGTTATTTTAATCATTTGTTAGGTATAGGCTGCGTCACAAGATTCGATGTGCCCTATTCTTTCAGTTATTCTATTTGATTCTTTATACAGTAAACCCTATCTAATTTTTAGCCACTGGGGACAAGATTTTGAAAAACGGACAAAAAGACGGTAAAGAAATATTGTTGGTAAAACGCAGTAAAAACCATTAATTTGTCTCAAAATAACTTGAAAGTTTAGAATTCAGTTCATTTTGCACAGTGATAAACGTTTCATATAGCTTCTCGAAATTAACATGTTCAGTTTTATATGCTTTGAGCTTAAAATGAAGTATTAATTTTTTAAAATTGTCTAAAACCCCATCCATCGGCACTGAATCTCCGATCCATATATAGAAAAAACATAAGATACCGGATAATTTCTTTCTTTCCTTCAATGCTAAGACAAATATTTTGGATTTCATCGTTTATTCCGCATACGACAAGTGGAGTAAAAACGAAAATTACGAAAGATTTCGAAGTATTAATTCTAGTCAACAGTCAAAGAAAATTGTTTTGGGCTGAAAAATGGACAGGGTTTGTTGTAAATAGTTTTATTAGCCAAACTCTTTGAATCTGGACCTCATTTGACGGCTCCAAAATATTTTTGGCTTTTTTTAAATAGTTTCTTGTTAATCTAGTGGGAATATATTTTTACTGGAATTGTCTAAAAACTCGGTTAAAACTTGAGTCCGACTCTTTTTATGGATTCTTTAAGATTTAACCAACAATTTCTTCTTTTGTATGGACGGCCAATAAAGTGTTTAAGTTTTCATTTTTCCGCTCATGGTCATTAGTTAAAGGAAAACGAAAAATCATGATCGGAAATAGTTAAAATTGATAGAAAAGCGTCATCAGCTGAAACACTGAGAGATAAAACTACGAATGTACGCTGTATTTGGAAGTTTCAGTCAAGCCTGAAGCCTTCCGGAAGTGTTAGCTTAGTCAGTTCCTTTGTATCAAGAGCGCATGATACTCTCTGATTTTTGATGTGAAAACGATGGGGCTATAACAAATAAAGAAGCCCATGCCAGCTGTTTCCATGAGACATTTAAGGTTTTGTGTCATCATTCTAGAAACTAGAAAAAAATGCTCACGGCTAGAAAAATATGGCCGTTTTGCTACCTGCGCAAAGGGACACTTTATCAAAAGGAGCAGACTAAATGTGACCCAGATAAACAACACAATGACTCTTCTTCAGGATTTCTCGAACTGCTTGATGTTTGGCTGTAGCGAATCCATAGTCACCAGGCAATCTTTGATCACAACTCCGTTGAAATAAAACCTCAATTCGACAACGTATATGATCCCCATGTGACCAGGCTATTTTCAAACATTAGCATGGCAAAAAGATATAGAATAAATTGAATAAAAGGAAGCAGATAAACTCACAATGATTGAAAATACGAATCTCGGGATGGAACAGATCAAAAAGTAAAATTCGAAAAATTCAATAAAAGAAAGGATTCAATTGAATATTATATGTTAAAATTGCATAACTTGACCCTAAATATAAAGACAATGCCAAACCTTCTTTCTCTTATCACCTCCCAGTTCGAAATGTTTGCAGCGCTTAAGTTTGATCTGTTTCTTGCACTTACATTCTGTGCACTCCAACTTTAAAACAATCTTTTTCGTTGTTTTGGCCGGGATCAAATAAAAAGAGTACTTTTTTGTGGAAAATTGGTTTGGTTTGGCCACCATATCCTGCCTGCTTGCGATCGTATCGCCTTTTACCTGACATTAAGTTCAGTTTATACCTTGGGCATATGTTCGAGGCTTTCCTGCCTTATACTGAGATACTTTATGTAAAGTATGCCGCTTGCACTTTCCGATACACAATGACTTGCGCTGCTTTGGAATATTCACCTAAATAAGTTCAAGCAATGTACCATTATAACACGCCGGTTCGCCGAACCAACACGAGATTGTGCAGTTTATGATGTTTAAAACATTATAACTATACTGGTTTCAAATAATATACATCTCTTAGAATGTTTATTTCAAAAGTTAAATATCCTTTAATAAATCGATTTTTAATTTAATTTCATCTGCGCATATTCCAATCAAAAATTGTCAACTTACAGCTGTATTGTTCTGCTGTGAATTAAAATACTATATTTAGGGGTTTCTCTTTAAATATAACCGGTATGTTAATTTTAAAACCTCAAGCAGATTTCGACCATGTAGCCCTAGTTCGTTAACCTGTGGTTTGTTTCAGATTTGACTTTGCGTTTGTCACATGTGACGCTAAAAAATCGGGTCCAGATTACCGCCATTTTTCTAGTTTTCAAACGTATAATACTACTTCCTGTTAATTTTCATGACTAAATTCGACATTTGGTAATACCTAATGCGACCAACAGATTTTGTTTATTGAGATGATGTTAACTTAATAAATCAAGGGTCACGATTGTAGAGTGAAAATTGCACACTATTCGTCGATTTCAATTTTTTAAATTTTATATTATTTTGGAGCAAATGGCGCAGGGAAAACACCCTGTCTTACAATGAAGAACACCCCAATTGCGATATCTGTAAATATTTGCTGGTTCGATATTCTGTTTTGAGATCCCTATCCTTTTTTTAACTTGTAAATGTAAACCTCAAAAATTAGCAGTAATATAAGTTTGATCACCTGGCATCTTGAGATAATGTTCAACCATGTTGGAGTGCTGATATACTTTCGAACATTTAACCTAATCTGCGGTTTAGGATTGACAATATTTTTGGAAATCATCAACTTCATAAATCTGATATGTATTGTTCAATCACAAAATTGTCATTGAGATATTGTTTATTTTACATGGATCTAGCCGCCTAATCGATTGGAAGAAGGTCAATGATTTTAACTTTTTCAAAATGATTTGAGGAAAAGTGAAGGATCGTATAGCTTAGTTGAGGTATATATTGAAATCTAGAAGCTGTAGTTCAGATAGAGTTTCCCCAAATTTATCATTCAACAATACAATTCAGCTGACATATTTATTAATGGACAACCATTAATAAAGAAGCATAAATTTCTCAAAACGTGATAGTTTGATTTTTGAGAAATTTAGCCATTAGAAACACAGATATAGAGCACAAATTCAGTCATAACATCACCTCAGACGCATTTTTAATGCTCACCAAACGATAAAGGGTATTTGCATGAAATAATTCTCTAAATATATACACAAAAACTTCATGACCGTAAACGTTTATATTTCGACATATATCTGATCAAAAGGGTCTCCTAAGTAATCTATAAAAATTAACAGATTAAAACAATAGCTCAGCAAAGATGGCTAAATGAAAACTATTGTAGAGAGATGATTATATATCCAACTCTATGATCATTTTAACAGGTTAAAATAGTAACATTTAGGAGTCGCAGCTGATTTCCAAAATTTTTAAAATTCAAAGATGAAAATTTATAAGGTCAATCATTTAGGAAGCACGTTTTAAATCTCGCTTGACGTTTAATTGATTTTTCTAAGATACTTGAATAAGCTAAAATTCAAAGAATCATTTCTGGAGAACTAGTGACAAATATCTTAAGATTGAAAAATATTTAGGCCTTTACGATCCTCGTGTCAACAAATGGCAAGAAGACCCGGATAATTTCATTTTTAGACCAAACGGAGGCATCAATGTCACTTACATGAACCAGAATTGATATGTCATTATATTATTACGTTTTTTTGGGCACTTATGCATGCAAAATGGTGAGTTTCCGAAACGCCCATACTGATACGGTGAGTCGTACAGCTGTCCAAACAAGTCTATCATTTTCGAGTTTGTCCTCCTGTTAGGCATTATTTTGTCTGTATATAGGGCATTCTCAAGATTTTCAATTTCTAACACTCACTCCATAATTCCGCTGCTCTCCTGGGCTTTTTAATATCAAAGACATTTTCTATTTGGGAAAGAAATCAACAGGGTAACAGAAAATAAAGAGAAGCATAGCTTCATGTCATAAAACCTTCTTAAAAAAATGGATATAATGTCTCAAATTCTAGTTACCAAGTGATCGAAGTTCGAAAAGGCATTCGTTAAATTCGATTGCACAACACAAATTATTGATATTAAATTCTTTGGACAATCAACTACATAAGATATTAAATGGTGAATGCGTTGACGGGGAAGTGGCATGATGATATAATCAGAATGGTTATGGATTAATAAAACGACCTTTAACTTTTTATTCTCATCCATCATAAACAAATACTCAAAGCAGTAATCAAATAAAGCGATTCTCGGTGATATATTCATTAACCAATACTATTTTTTCGATGTCTGACTGAGAAACAAATATGAGTTAAGTGTAGAGTGCCTTCGTTACGATACAATGTTCAAGATAACACGAGGAATTGCTTACCATGAATCATTCTTCCTATGATGGATGTAACACATGGTCTCGTGTGTTTGTTGTTGACGAAATTCAAAAATAACCATCTTTTAAACCAGCTCCTATTTGACAAAATAAGATCGCCGTCAGCTGTGTTTGGATTAACCAGAAAAATGGATAATGATGATCAGACATGCAATATTTGTTCTATATTCAATAAGAGATTAGAACATCTGAAGAACTAGTTATTGACGATAAAGAAAAGGGAGTTGTGGTAATTATCCTAAATGATTCAAATTTGAACCGTTTTTCAAAAGAAAGAGGTTTTTAGATAATGCTCAATTTTATGTGAAAGATAAAAAGTTAAAAATAACGATATGTTCTTTGATTTAAAGACTTTTTTTCTCGGTGGTGGGAAACCTTTGAAATAGAGTTAATACTTCTGTTCAAACTCTGCTAAATAAAATGATATATATCTTCTATAAATATGAAGAAATGGATGAGACAGGAAACCTCGAATCAGATCATTGATGTAGTGATAGGGTTGGATTCCGATACAGCTAATGAGATTATGGATCAATTTTATTATCATATTGATTGCTTCCTGAAAGTTCAAAGATGCATTTAGGATGAATGAATTTATCAGGAATACCACATTTTCAATGTATATATATTTCATTTTTCTTTTAGAATAATCCTTGAACCTGCCCAGATATTCACAAATATTTGTGATTAAACCAAAACAGTACATTTTGATGTATGTCCCTTGCGTTTTAGAGTATAATCGTTTAAATTTCCTCATCAAACGCAAAGAGTATTCTTCAATTAAGAACGATTGGTAACTGTGATAGTGATAGAATTGGTAAATCCTTTTCAATATATGCCAGTAACTCTCAAGATATGTATATAACGTGTCATCTCTATAAGTGTACAAAATTTTGCTTAGAAATATTCCATATTTAAAAAGTGGAAGGACTTTATGTTCAATATCTGTCGAATCGAGCATTTTTCGACCTACATCATCCATGTATTGTTCGAAAACCTCCATGTAGACTTCATGGATCATAATCGCTTAATTTAGTTGAAACCGTACTTGCCCTTAGATCATCACAAAAATGGTTAAAAAAGATTTCGTAATGAGACCTATCGTTATTTTCCGTATTAAGAAGACATTTTCCATATATATTAAGAAAAACCCGCCTTAGTTCCAGGTTTCTTCTGGGCTCAATAACTTTTAGATGATTGTCAACTAGATGATCGGCAATGCTTTGACTTAATTTAATCATGTTCCAAATAAACTTGTCTTGGATGCCACACGAATTTGTCAAATATTCGGAAAATTCATATTCGATTAAGGATAGGTATTCCAAGTCGCCTTCTTCAAAGATAAAATGATCCTTTTTTCCCACGACTTGTTCTATTTGCGAACAAAATATATGTGACACGAGCTCCATGTAGTCTAAATATTCTGTACACTCCATATCCAGATCATGAAACGGAAACGTACCTAAAAGGTAGAAAAAGTAAATCTTTTTGATTTTTTCAAATATAATGCGGTGTTTCGTTTTAGAAACGATAGTTCTTATTTTGGGAATTAGACTTATAATGAAAGAGGGTTCGTCGTTGAACAGTCTTTCGCGAATGGTTGCATTTTTTTTGAGAATTATATCCAACAACATTACTAAAAGTTCAATGCCAATAAGATCATCTGTTTCGGTGGTAGCATGATTCGCGGAAAGTATTCTAATTTGTTTCATAAGCTCATCGTCATCAAACAACATGTGAATGTCGTCACTTGTGTCCAATATGTTAATAAAAAATATTCTCAATTTACTGCACACTGATTGTGAAGTTGCATACTTAAGCAGGTGGATCAAACTTGACCTATTGACTATAAAGGCTCGAAATTCATTCACTTTGATAGAAGTGGCCAAGCCGGATATGACGTCTTTTATAACCAGGTTATTAAATATGATTTGCTCCCTAGATAATATCAAAAGTATGAGCTTCAAAAATATTTCCATCTTCTGATGACTGAGAATGATTTCGAAAGTAAAAAAGAATGCGAATGAACGGCAAAGAGTGTGGAACTCCCATGAATTAGTTTTTATTATCTTCTCAGAAAAGATATAGTTAGCGATTTTGTTCAATACATTCATTGGATAATCGTCCAATATCTCTTTTTTGAGTTTCTTCGAACGTTTTTCCTTCGCTTGTTCTATGACTTCATAAATTATTTCGCTTTGCTTTTCCTCCCTTAGACCAAAGAAATTCGTGCGTCGAGATTCAAATATCGTCTTCTTTCTCATTTAAACTGAAAAATCAAAATAAATACGGTCTAAAACTCAAAATAAACCATCAGCTATCCTTTGTTTATTTCTACAATAGTCGTCGATCTATAATAGTTATAGAATTAAACAAAACCCTTTTGTGGCTGCCAATAACTGTCAAACAATGACATATTAGCAATCTCAGAAAAATAAAAGCACTTAATATTTTTATATTATCAAATCTTATCATTCCGATTCTCAGTTGCTGACACGTTACTATCATTTTAATCCCGTGATCAAGGTCAAGAATTACTAACAGTACATAAATAAGGTCATATCGTTCATGACATTCTAAGCACACAAAATTTCCACATGTATAAATCTCAGCCAGTTTCCAGATATCTAAATATGGGTATTCCGCTAGCCGATGCATTCCATCGTCGACGCGGGATTTTTTTATAAAATCAAGATTCAAACAAAATACAAAGTAGACTAACTCATTTTTATATAATAAATGTCTTTCTAAGCATCCAAGATATATGGAATAACAATGACCCTTCATTTAAAAATTTTACTTATTTTTCCCAGAGGTAAATTGTCTCTCCACATGTACATAAATTGATGAAGATGTGACTCTAAGAGGGCTTCAGACGTACCGTTCATGTTTTTCATAATTTTTAGTTTTTTACGTGTTCCATATACGTTCTATATTTTTGGTGTAAACTCCATTTTCGGGCACAAAATTCTCTGACTGATTCACACTGTCATGTCTGACCCAACCTTTCTTTCCCATTGCCTAGCAATCTCTGGTAGGCTATCTGATTGGAGAAGTGCACATAATTCTACAGAAATTGAGCCAATCAATTACCGTGAGCTCATTCAAAACAAGGGTATTATTTGAGTCATATTGGATCACAAATTATCAAACGAAAAACTATTTGGAGAATTTTCGCAGTGGATATCTTTGGGTTGGCTCGATTTCGGGAATCGAAATACGTCAAGAATCCAGACGTTCTTGGCAATAGAGTAGTTTAGCATGATTTAAAACGAAGACATTCTAATTTTCCAACTTCCTCCCACTTAATCCCTACTATCGCAGCATTTTCTCCATTTATTTTCCTATTGCGAGAAGATAAATTAAAAACCTCTTCCCTACCCGAGCAGTTCAAATTTCAGCAAATTAGGCCCATTGATACTCTGGATTCAGGATCGACTATTAAGTTTCCTTGTACCAAAATCTTATGGAGCGCTACAATATAATGCAACATTTTGTACAATTTTGGTTCCGCAATTGTAAACAAATTCTGCGAACGCGTGACAGAATGCACATGCTAGCAAAATACCCTAATGTTTTCCATGTTTTCTAATGTTGAAGTAATAAATCCTTACAGAAGGGTATCTGAAACGAATAAATCGCGGACAATTATAATGCGCAAAATCAAGACAATTTTTTTACAAGACTTAGTTATTTTTAAGGTACAGTCAACCCTGCCTAATTTTCAGAATTTGTGGGATAAGAATTTGGAAAAACCGGAAATGATAATTGAAATAAAATGAGTGGTTAAATGTTAAAATAATTTTTTTATGACAAAATAGCCGGAAATATTAGATTGTGGCGGATCAGACGCACCCCCATGAATATGATCTATCGCAAAACATCGTAGATTAGATTAGATATTCTTCTTAACTACAATTAATAGCAACCGCTCTATAGATATAAGTTATTTTTGCATTATGAAAGAGGTCTCATATAACTAAGGTCAATGTAGATGTTGAATTTAAAATGAACGATTTAAAAGATTTAAAATTGTCTAAAAACTCATCTCCGTTTTTCATCATTGAACCCAACCCAGAAACTTCTGTAGCCATCGATAAATTATCTTCTATTGGTTGATCCATTATATTGTTCATTTGTAATTTTCTTATCAGTGAAACTGTTTCCATCATTTTTACGGGATAGGATGCATTGCAGAATAAGATCAACTATCCTCCTTCAAAGAGTTTTGCATTAAATTCCTAAAACGTACATTAGTTGGGATACTTCTAACAATTTGAATTCATTGGGGCAAGATCTCATATTTTTGCCTTCTTTTTGGTAAAACAATGGTCTTCCATATACCGAGTTTTGCATCCAATATCGTGGACCATGAAGACAAATATCGTTGTTCATGAAAACGAACGCCAGTAATATTTTTGAAAATATTATATTGGACGGCCAATAGTAAGGATAAATTATAATCATTTAAAGAGTCTCAAGGCACCGTTTACCACCAAATTAGACTATTTTAGAGTCCATTGTGAGGATGCAGTTAAACAAAAACTTTCAGTTATCATGGAAAACAACCAGAGAAGCAGTGTTTTTTAACCATACAGGGTTTCTCCCTCAAGTTGGTTTTTTTCGATTCAATTTGGTTTTCTGAAATTGTGTTGATAGAAATTTAAGTATTTTGTCAATCCATCTTAAATAATTCTCAAAAATTAAATTACGAAAAATTAGTGCAAAAAAACAAACTGAATCGAAAAAATACCAACTTGAGGGAAGAACCCTGTATGGTTGAAAAAATATGTTTCGCTGGTTATTTACTATGACAACTGAAGGTTCTTGTTCAACATCCTCCTCACAATGGACTCCAAAAATAGCCTAATTTGGTAGTAAACGGTGTCTTGACACCCTTTAAATGATTATAATTTATGCATACTATTGGCCGTCCTATATAATATTTTCAAAAATATTACAGGCATTCATTTTCATGAATAACGATGCTGGTCGTCACGGTTCACGTACTGGATGCTAAACCCGGTATATGTATATATCATTTTTAAAATGGCTCAAAAAACCTCTACCGAAAATGATGTGAAGCTGTTTAATGTGTTATATTTATGATAATCGACAGTTTTTTCTTCCCTTCTCGGGTTAATGTTTTTTGGTAATATTTTGTTTTGCGCATGACATTTGAAGTTAAAACCAAAACTAAAAGTTAATTATGGCCAAAATTCAAGGAAAGTAGCTTTCGGTTGATAATGAGGCATAGTTGACTGTCTTTTTGAAATTTTAAGACCTATGGGTTAGTTTTTTTCTTTGTGAAGAATCTGATTTCAGCGTTCTTTATAATACACCATTTTCCGTCCAAAATGGCCGACTTTCCGTCGATAACATTCAAAGGTTCCAACATTTAATTTATTATAAAAAGTAAATTTTAGAAAGGTTCTTTGCTGTTAGGCAAAATCAAATCTCAGTAAACGACAGCACATATTCCACTCTTGAATCTGGAGGAATATTCTCATCACCCTAAAAGGTAGAATCTATATAAATATCAATGTATTTATAAATACTACATCTGGATTTTTGAATGTCATCGCCGTAAAGTCGGCCATTTTGGACGGAAAATGGTGTAATAAAACTCTTATTTGATTATTCTAACTAAACAGATAATATTCAGATTTGTTGTTAAACTTGTCACTCAGTCAACACCTATATCTTTAAAAGACATCATTTGTTCGGTTCGCCGTAGTTTCACCGTTGAGTAAGCGTGTATTGCATAACCCGGTTCCATATCTATTCAGCCAAGTATTTTCTAAGTAAGACGTAAATCTGTTTTTATTAACATCAACCGTTCTTGGTTTTAACAAAATTCAACGCTTTCGGAGATATTGGAACGATAATCAAAGTTTAAAGTTTAATAATTTTGAGAATGGTTTCACTGCTGTTTGAGAGATCTTGAATTTATCTGACTTAATATTTAGATATTGTATGGGGTAAAAGTCATAGACAACTAACTCTGTGGAAGTTTATATTTGCTAGATTAAGTACAGCTACTTCTGAATATACCTTTTGTTTTGACAGGAAGTTATACTCAAGATATACGAGAACTTCAGGAAACATAGCCCAATACAAATATTTCTTTCTTTCCACAGTTAACGCATATGTAAAAGGCGCGCCAGGATCTTTTCCATTATTATGTAGGTAAAACATCGCTTGAATGACGTTTGTTTAAATTGAAAAATCCCATAAATAAACATATAGTTGATCTCTCGAGCAAGATTGACTTTCGTTAATTGTCTTTCATACATTCTAAGTATACACTCCATCTATCTTTAAAAACGACCTCCCCCGTATGAAATATCGCTGATTTTTGCATTTCGCAGAGTCGTTATTTCGGGTTTTAAATATTTCATAATTAATACGCTTAGATTTTCATTTATGCTTGGCCTAAACTGCATTCCCTGTAGGAATTAATCGTGAGTGAATTTGAACAGGTTTTTCAGACTTTTTGATAACTTTTTTTGTGATAAAACTCTAAATGGTGCGATTTCTTATAAATAAGGTTGATTGTATCTATACACACAAGAGGATATTTAGATAAATTCAGCATCTCTCCCTTACGCTGACTTTACTACACGTATGAATACCTCAAACAACAAAATATCAACTCTTTCAATAGGTTTACAACGTGTAATTTAATAGATTATATATTCATATCGTGCTTCTTTTGTGATGAAAAACCTATTTTATATAAAATGTAAAGTCTTTGATACATAATTTTGTAAATTGAAATTTCATAGACTCCGTTTTGTTCGTTTTTCTGAACTCATATTAGCTAAACAGGAGACACCGACTCATTAAAAAGATTCACTTTTGAATTGGGATATTCTGAAGAGATAGAGGCCTTTCACTGATTTTCGAATGTAGTTGAAAAGCATTAAAATAAATTTATTTATTTATTAATTGAAATACGATATTCTTGTGGTAGTGGTCCGCAGCCTTTGGCACCGTTTTGAGACGTCTGTCCAAGCTCTCCTAAATAAAAACTAAAAGGTGTTCTAAAGGTACAAAATAAAGGGTTGGACAGAAAACCCTGAAACAGATTGATTATGTGGTGATCCGGTTGTATTTTTAAGCAGGTTAATAGTTTATGAAACCATAAAATCAGGGTTGTAATTCCTTCATCAATGATTTTAAAAGGATCTGTCATGACTGAATTTATCAGGACTTCGATGTTGTCGACGTATAGAAATTTTAACTTTAGGGTTGGAGAATCATTATAACTGACCAGATAGTCAAAAATGATGGTGATGATATCAAAACAGTGCTTTTTGGTTTTTACCAAGTTGGTTTTCGAGTATAGTCGTTTTAACATTCTCATCAAAAGAAGAGTATTCTTCAATTAAGCACGACTCGCAACTACGATGTTTGTAAAATTTGAAAATCCTTATCAGTATATTGATAGCCCTTATATTCCTGGTACGAAGTTTCATCTTCACAGCTGTAAAAATGCTTGCTTAGAAATACTCCATATTAAAAACTAGTAGGACCTTATGTTCAATATCTGTCGAATCTAGCAATGCTTGATTTCTATCATCGAAATATAGTTCGAAAACCTCAATGTAGATTCCATGATGCAGAATAGCTGTATTTAGTCAAAACCATACCGAGTCATTGATTATCACAAAAATGGTTAAAGAAGTATTTGTATCCAGAAACATGAATATCTTTGGAAAGAAATGCGCAATCTCAAAGTATAGTAATAAAACTTCCCCTCATTTTCATGTCCTTTCCAGGCTCAAACGCATTTATATCATTTTCAAAAAGATAATCAATTATATTTTGACTTATAGACACTATTTTACGAATAATTTTATGTTTAAAGTTATATGACCACAAATAGACCATATATTGGCCGAATATATCTATAATAAAAGAGACGTATTCCAAGTCGGTCTCTTCAAAGAAAAAATGATCGTTTATTCTCCTGGCACGTGCTACTTGGGAACAAAATATACATCACCAGTTCAATATAC
Source organism: Thelohanellus kitauei (assembly GCA_000827895.1). Lineage (NCBI taxonomy): Eukaryota > Metazoa > Cnidaria > Myxozoa > Bivalvulida > Myxobolidae > Thelohanellus > Thelohanellus kitauei. Next base: position 193,668 of record JWZT01003445.1, read on the forward strand.
TCATAAAATTCCAGATCATAGGCATAGAGATTATGGTACGAGAAAGTTTCGACAACGTAACAAGTATAAATCTTTTTAATTTTTTCAAAGATGATGCGGTATTTCGTTTTAGAAACGACCGTTCTTATTTTCGGAACCAGACATAATGAAAAAGGGATGGTCGTTTTATCAGTTCGTTGCGAATGATTGCATTTTTATGAGTATCATATCTAACAATGTTACTAATGGTTCAATGGCAATGAGATCATCTGTTTCATAAATAACTTTATTCGCGGAAAGTATTTTAATTTGTTTCATAAGCTCATCCTCATAAAAAACATGTAAGGGTCATCACTAGTGTCTAATACATAGGTTCCCCAGGCGGCATTATCGGCCCCTGGTGCTGCCCTAGCCTAAATTGATGGGTGTAGAAAATCCAGGGAAAAATACTTTTTTCTATCTTGAAGAGAATCAAGGGGGGACTGATAACAAATAAATAATAATATTAGAGTTATAATTAGAAATAAATGATTCACATATTTGATACTTAACTCATACTAAACCAACATCGAGTTTCCTCAGATATTCGATTCTTTTCTCAGAAAAGCTATTTATTTTGTTCTTTGTCTTCGAGAAATCAAATCTTTAAGATGTTTAGATAGTTCAAGGAATTATATTTATGTATTTGCAGTGGAATAAATAGCAATACATAGTATGCAGGGGTAGACCAAACAAGATGACTCAATCAACATTCGAAAGAGGCCTACAAAAGAAAGACCAATGTTGGTGAGCTGGTGATTGATCGAAAAGCAAAAAAGAATACAAATGAATGGCAGAGTGTGAAACTCCCATGAATTAGTTCGTATTTTCTTCTCAGAAAAGATATAGTTAGCGATTTTGTTCAATACGTTCATTTGATAATCGTCCAATATCTCTTTTTTGAGTTTCTTCGAACGTTTTTCCTTAGCTTGTTCTATGGCTTCATAAATTATTTCGCTTTGGTTTTACTCCGTTTGTGAAAAGAAATTCGAGTGTCGAGATTTAAATACCGTCTTCTTTCGCATTTAAACAGAAAATCAAAATAAATAGTCTAAAACTCAAAATAAATCTTCAGCTATCTTTGTTGATTTCAACGTGAGTCGTTAATCTACAAAGTTATAGAATTAAAAAAAACAGCTAATGTAGAATACCGGCAAGACTTTACTTAGTGACCAGCAGAATTTGTATCTTTTGAGTTTATTTCCGAGTTGAGGGCAACCTAACAGATAAAATTTGAAAATCTCCCGTGCGGAAATTTCTAGGCTTTATAAAAACTATAAACAATCAGCCACCTTTTTAAGCATTGAGAGTGCGAAAATACTGTAATGGCTTCTTTATTAATTTCAAATTGATTGAACTTTAATTATTTCACGCTCAAAGAACGAAATATATCATAATAGGATGGTTTGTGTCATTATAATACATTCAACATTTATCTGCGTGTAAGTTTACTTCAGGACATCCCACAGTTTTAGTTTTTACTAAAAAGATTTTTGCAAATTCCAAAATTCTAACTCATGAATTTCGAGTTGTTTCGACGCGTAGTAGGACAGTTGCGCAACAATTGAAATGCGCGTGTGTAACATAATAGATTCTTATTTTTTTCTAACATCAATAAAAAGACAAATCTTCTCAGCAAGAAGGCTTGATTTTGTTTAGATTTTATGAAAGCAGATCCTAATCGGGTTAAACGTTTCTTTATGAACGAAACTTGATAAAATTTACATTCAGTTTCGCTAGTTATGATTTAATCAAGCATCGCACTTGAATAATAAATGACAACTGTGAATATGAAGGTTATAATTTCGAAACAAGTGCCTGTTCAAATATCATCGACCATGAAGTCGCCATAATAGTAATAAATCAAGTAACGTAAGTAACACCACTTAATTATCTCCGATATTTCTCTAGCAAAACGAAATGGAATTTAGTTTCCCAATTTGAAATCACAGCCCAAAAATAAATGCTTTAAGTACAGGGTTTTTAGGTCTATTTCGTCCTTTAAAATTTCATTTAGTTTTAAGTTTCACCATCAGAATTTATTTTAACTTCATAAAAACCAATCTTTTGGGTTGGAAAAATTGAAAATTTCTAGTAATTCACCATCAGTTGAATTTTGTGTTTCGTTTTGCTAACATTTTTTACTCGGAGCATAAAATTTAAAAAATTATAGCATGTTGAGGGCTGTTGTTATTTTTGGCAATTTTTTAATACCAAATAAGGTGGATTTTTCAGAAATTACAAAGTCCCCTAAATTTAAATTCAAATTCAATTTAGGTTTTTGATGCAAAGAAAAGACACGTCAACTCGAATTGTGAAAAATTAGTAAGATATATTAAGCCCAAAATTCATCAAATATTCTGACCAAAATGTTCAACTTCATGTTCGATATTATTTGAACAGGCACTTGTCTTGAAATCATAACCTTCATATTCACAGTTGTCATTAATTATTCAAGTGCGATGCTTGATTAAATCATAACTAGCGAAACTGAATGTAAATTTTATCCAGTTTCGTTCTTAAAAAAAACGTTTAACCCGAGTAAGATCTACTTTCATAAAATCTAAACAAAATGAAGCCTTTTTGCTGAGAAAATTTGTCTTTTTATTGATGTTATAAAAAAATAAGAATCTATTATGTTACAATGGGCATTTCAATTTTGCGCAACAGTTTTTGCGCAAATGTGGGTGAACCAAATCAAAGATTCGTGGTCATACTTACCAAAACAAAATATACTTGTCATGAGTATGGCCTCTTGACCCAAGTATGCATACCTTCAAAAAATGGTCAAGTTTTAACTGACAATTAGCGGTTATAAAGTGCACATTTTCGATTATACAATCATGATGTATGGGGAAACCGGAAATATTCTTTTCTTTGTTCTTTAACCAGTTTGCAGGGTTTACGGCATCATGAGAAGGTTCTATCGAGCTTAATAAGCCCCATTTCACAGCAAAAATTTATTGTAATTTTAATAGAAGATATTATCAGCGTAGAAATAAAATATGAATTGTAGATAGGGGTACTTGAAGTATCAAAAGACCCTGTAATAGACTTTAAATCGAAATCTTCACTCATAACACACTAAATCCGATATCAAATAAGAACGAAGTCAGGTACGCTTGCGAATGTTTAAATTTCAGTCAAAATTAGGACCCTGTTAACTTTTATCCATGCTTTGAAGAAAAGAGCAATAACAATAAATAAAATCTATCATTACTATTGTTTTATACTGGTATTTTATCAAATTGAACATATCAATATTAAAATATACCCTACTCAAAGATATTCACCTCTCAACCTTCAAAGTGGATCAAAATATTTCAAAAATCATTTTTAAATCACATTGACACTAATACTTCAAAATAATTAAATTCTGTCAGTTTATTTCGTTTTTAAATTTTGACGCGCGTGCCAACTTAGAAAAATTGCTGTTTTTAATATTTAATCATTAAATATTTCGAGAGTGGGTCATTTTCCGCATCCCATTTTTTATAAATAGAATAATTAGAGATTATATGTTATAAAACTGTACTCAAAAGTTGCAAATACTGCCGGTCACTATTTTAAAGTCTTTCCAAGATGTCTTACTTTCCAATGAAGACATTCAAAGATTCCGATTTGCTTTTTTGTACAAATTAAATTATACATTTTATATGGAATTTTTCTGTAAGGTTAAATCCAATCTCAGTAAACGACTTCGCATATTCGACTCAACAATATAACTTCATATTCTCAAGATCCTAAAAGACATAACCTAAAATTTTAATTTACTTTTTGAAATAAAAGTATAGTCGGAACCTTTGTATGTAATCGTCTGAAAGTAAGATATCTGGAACGGGAAATGGTTTATTTTCATAATTAGCAATAAAAATAATAAAATAGGAAATTTTCCGATTTTTGCTAGGTATTGTCTACTCTAACCAAAAAAAACCTTTTATGGTCACAAATAACTGCCAAACAATGTCATATTGCAAATCTCAGAAAAATGAATGCATTAAATATGTTTACATTATCAAATCATATCTTTTCCATTCTCGGTAGCTGAAACTATTCTATCATCCACTCTCGCGATCAGAGTCAAGAATTGCTGTAAATTCATAAATAAGGACAGATCGTTCATGACATTCCAGGCACATCAAAATTCCAAATGTATTGATATCAGCCAGTCTCCGGATATCTAAATATGTTATTCAAATTTTCTACGATGGGAGAAAATAATTGCTTACAATAAACCCATTCACCTAGAAAAATAATTTAATCAGTTATTTTGTTGGCAACCAAGAGGATCATATTCATGCCTATTTTATAAGATGAGTTTTTAATTATAGAAAACAATCGGTGCACATTAACCGACTCCAGATAACCAAAATCAACAGTTCACTGCACGAAAATACTCGATGATTTTACGATTCACCCGTTACTATGTATCTCGTTTCTCTGGAATTTTCCAGCAAAAATAAAACCAGAATCAGTTGAATCAATTTTTTAAACATCCTCAAGATGGCTCTACCCCACTAGAAGTAGGATAATTTCAAATGAAATTCATGATATCCAATTATTAAGTGGTAGGACGATATTCGATCTGAAACTCAAAGGTAGAACATCAAGGAAAATGGCGCATTATATTCACTGAATTCGTCATCAGAAATAGTAGTGCCTCGGTATAACCTGATTCAGAAGAGAGTAGTTAGATCAGGTTGATTTACTGTGATTAAATCTCAGAATCAATGACAAATTTGATCTGTATACTCCTTTACTCAAACACATCTATCGGATTAATATCCAACCCTCAAAACCTGTGTTTACGCGTCTATTCCCTGAGTGGTCAATCTTTTTTGTCACAACTGGATATAACCCTTTATTCACATTCAAATAAATATATAAACACATCCACATTTTTAAAGGTTGATAATATTAACTATGAGAATCAAAGTAGATCTGATTATCTGTTCAAGTTTGAATCATGGCACGCATTGAAGCCAGTTTTAGGGATGAGAACCAATCTTTGACACCTTTTTGAAACAGTTTGGCTTACTACTTTAAAAAAAAACAATCAAATAATTGAAAAATATGATAGTTTGATATTAAAATCAAATTTTAATGTCAAGTATAGTCTATTGAATTGTTATCCACACACCTCAAACACGTGTTAACATTTTTTACACTACCATGAAAATGACTTCTTTTGCTGGTTTTGCCGTATATGTCATGTTATCTGAACCATCAAAGTAGATTGTAAAACATCACACAATAATATTGAAGTCCGAAAATCTACATTTATTTGATTTAAAGTGAATGGACACCACAACAATTAGATCAGTCTGTTAACGGTATTTTATCAGTTCCATACTATTCAATATCTCAGTTTGATCCCTTTGTTTTGATTTTTATCTCCCTAGATACTGGGCTCGGATCTATACATATTAAACGTAATATGACTTTTCATCACTTATGTTGCAAAGTCTTAAACCTTTGATTCTAATCATACTCTCCAAACATTTACGACTAGGCAACGTGACCTTTTGATAAACTCAATCTGATATCGAATAATTTGACATTGATACATCAGTTCTTAAGCGTTCTACTTTGTTAAACGCACATCAAATTCTATCTTTTAAATCAGTAAAATGAGGAGATACAGAGCTTCTTTTCAATCAATTACATATAATATATGATAAATGTCAAGATAGCTTTCCGAAAACATCAATTTGATGTCATTATCGACATTCATGTCTTAGTCTTTCGTCTGATCCGGAGTTTATCGAAATTTTCAACTTCCAGTAATCAATGTACTGATTTTTGTTTGTATCAATGTATCTCCCAGACTATCAATGCACCCACATGAAAGTAGACAGACTAAAGTTGATAGATAAATTCTTACCACCTAACCAATGACGTAACTGCACGGAAGCTAAGAAGGGCACCGGAAACGTTTGATTGTTCGAGCATGACAATGCTCAAACTACTGTCATATACGAGAATTCCTGTAAATAATCGTTCTATCGAATGTATAGTTTCTCTTGAGGAGTGAAGCTCCTCGAGGTTACCGTAGTCTGCTTTGAAATTGGCTTGTGTTGGTTGTATATACTTTGGAGCCGACGCCAAATATCTGTTTGATGAAATCAAGAAACACACATTGAAATAATGGGTTTTGTCTGTCCGCATGGTTACCAGATTCCGGGATCCTTAGCATCGGATGGATTTGACCATTAGAGCCATTATAGAACTCGAGTTATTTTTTGGTTTAAAGATTTTAAAATCGATAAAATTTGCAGGAATTGAAAAACTATTTTGCTATAACTGGAAAATTTTAAAGACAAGCATGGGCAGATTAACGAAAGAGCTTCCAATCCATCAAAAAAGCTGCTTCTCAAACGTTTATATCGTGCAAGAAACAAGATCGCTGGTATGCATTATCTTTTTTACAACTAATGGTTGGTTCGAGTTTGATATCGTTATCGCCAGATGCCGTATGGCCTGTTTACTGAAATAACATCAAAGGGGATGGATGGTAACATGCCCAATGGAGAAAAACCGAATAACTTTATAGTTTTGAAGTAAACCACTCCATTATTCTAGAAAACTAACGAGAAAAATTACTGAAAAACGTACCAATCTACAGGTTTAGTCAGATACACACAAAAAAATGTCGTTAAAATACTAACCTGTTGGTTTGTAATTTAACTTAACTAATATCGATAAAACCTGGTTGTGATTTTATGGATGAACATGATTGAAAAATAGCTAAAACACTGTTTCAAGAAAAAATTACGAATTTTCATTTGGAATTGATATTTTTAGACTATTAATCGTAATAGATAGCTAGATAAGAGTATCTTAACTGCCGCATTATTAGGATAGCCAGATGCTTGGGACAATTTTATAACTCTCATGCTGAGTATGAGTGGTATATTCGTGAATTATACCTCATATGATATTCATACAAAAAAGTACAGTGGAAAGAACACATCTTGAAACAGGATTTCGCAATTAACAACCATCTTTCGTTGGCAGGATCTCTTTAAAATGACTGGTAGCAGACAACACAAAGCAACTCCAGAGAGCTCGCATAAACAAGCAGATCGACAAAAATAATCAAAACAGACAGATCTAGCCTATATGACATAACTAGCTTAACCCCTTCATTCCAGAATTTTTGAGCAAGTACGTAATAAATAATTTAAATTATTTTCTCAAGTATCACACATAAATAAATACTTTACATCGAAAAGATTTCGTCCAATCATCGCCCATTGCAGAAAATCGTTGTTGTTATATGGCAACAATGGCTGGGTGATATATGGCTCCACTATATCTTAATACCACTTTCATCTGTTATAAGTTTGTTATCTGTTCTAATATGAATTAAAACTTTTTAAAACTTCATAGATCGGATTCAGAAAATTCAAATATTAGCGATGGAAAATTTGAGTGCCCAAAAAATTAAATGTAGTGTAAATAGGAAGTTTTTAGTTTATTACTTTCTGGGATAATCTAACAAAAGGTTCTGTTAGAGATAAGGCATAAGTAGACTCCATATTTGCCACATAAACTACGAATAATAGATTTTTTACAGTGCTTGGAACGACCCTACTTTTACACTTGTAATGGTAGATATCCAACATCGTCAAGAAGAATCTCTACAAGAGGGTTACCAGTCCTAATCCTTTTCTCTTTGGCTGTTCGACTCTTAAAAACATCGGTTTATTCTGACAAAGAAAGTGACATAGAGCGTCTTGGCTTACGAACCAATGTTGTTACTGGTTTGTAAGCGACTATTAGGAATTGAGACAGTTGTCAAAGCCAAATACGTCTAAACGTTCTGTTAGGTATAGGCAGCTGTGAGGAGTGGTTGGTTGCTGAAAAAACCAGTTCTACCTATTCTATTGTGAAAAACCTGAAAAAATATCCAAGTGGTAATCCGATCTGTTCTGGGAGTTCAGAAAGCTGGTCTTTCCAAACTGAATGAACTAAATGCAGAATAATGTCCCATAAGCAGAAATTCACTTCCTTTTGTTGGTTCATGTTTCACACACCACTTTTGATCAGTGTATTTCATGATATAATTGGCTCGAACTGATTCCGTGTAAGAGTGTTTGTTTCAGTAGCTATATTGGCTGTCTGAGCAAAAGGACTCTGATAGTGTTGGCTGCTGCAGTTAGAGTCGTCGTTGGAGAATTCCTGTATTTCCTGCTTATTGTCAGATTCAGTTTCAGGATCAGATATATCTGTATCCGAAATAACTACCACTTGCGGTAAACGATGTCCATTTTTTATTTTTTGTATTCTAAATCAGGGTCAATGTTTCTCAAAAACAAATTTATCAATGTGGCAAAACGCAGGACTTTTTATCTAGATACGTCCCTTGTTGCCATATGGCCACAAAGGAAAAACAGTACATCGCCGATCACTGATGATTTCAATTGCTATAATATCACTACCTTTTAATAATTTAATGTTCAATCTATTTCTCAATATTTTTTTACTGCAAAAAATAAGGAAAAAATTTTAGCATTAAAGTAAACCAAAAATATTTTCGATCACGAAGATATTGCTCAATTCAAAACGTTTTTTATCCATCAAGAAATGTCTGCTACATAGAGAAATTTGACAATCAGAATAGATAACGTAAAAAAAGCAATATATATCCGTTTAAAATGTCTTAAGTAGCTAAATTATAGTTATTTGCTTATTGGTTTGTTGCTGCCATGTGACAAGAGTGGGCATGAGAGGGGATGCTACCTTTTAGCTGTTTGACAAAACAAACGACACCGAAACTTAACATGAAAAGAATCAAGCCAAACTCACTGAGCATAGGTGAAACGATAGAAAAGGCTACTAAGTATATTGGGCCGGGGACTAAACCGGCGACTACAGGAGACTCAAACACAACAATTAAAACGGAAAAGGCAGATTTAAGCCCTTAAGCAACACTCCCATTATAAAGGAAAGTAGTCCACAATCAGTCGAACAGTTCCACAAACACTACCATTTTGAGATTTAGAATTGATGAAGAAAAAACGAAATGTAAAAGCGTAAAATATCTGAGCTCTTAAATGACTCTCTCATTTATTTATTTCCGCATTATTCCTCTATGAAGACTTAGAGGTTGAAATGATCTCAATGACATGAGGACCCGGTCCGAACTCACCTAAGATCAGAATGATCAAAACCATTTGGGAAACTCACACCAGCTTGACGCATAACTTGTTGAGTCATCCCATCAATTTGAGTCTGCATAGAACCGAAACCAACAGGCAGTGTTTGATGGAAAATTGGCTGTGAAAGCAGGATTGGAATAGCCGGGTCCAAGGTCGTCCGAAAAGATAGATGCATTGGATGAGGAATTTGAGGCGCGCCAAAACCAGATGGGTAGCCAGAACCGATGGGCATCCCGAAGGGAGAAGGGACTGAAGGCTCGGATGGTTGGGGATAGAAACTCGGGGTGGGGGGAGTTTGGACAGCTGGATTCTTGGCCCAATCCGTGAAATCCTTCCCTGACATAACAGCCACTATTTTAGACTACAAGCCTCACAAACAACTTTGCCATCCCGGGATGCAGGTGCACTCGAATCATCCAGTTTCCGGAGCTGTCTGACAGTATGTTGCATTTTAGCCAGATCGAGCTGTCGCTCTGCAAGAGGAAGGTGGCGCATCATGAGCTTGTTGGAGTAAAACATAAGCTCCCTCATCAAGAGGTTCCGCTTGTATTCATCGTTCCACTCTTTCTGGGAACTAAAGTTCTTCTGGGGCTCAGATGGATTGAAGCCAGGGAATGACGGATGCTGGAAAGCAGAGAATAAAGGCGCATACCCATAACCTGGTTGTGACAATGAACCCGTGTCTAAGTTATATAGAACCAAGAACATTGCATCATGGGATCAACACCTGGAAAACCCTGATGAACGGTTTGGCCTGCATATGGGGACCCGAAGCCGTGTGAGGATGGATGCATATGGTAGGCCATCTGTAAGTCTGCGATCAAGATCATGCATACCCGATGCAACGAGGGAGAAGAGGCATGCTTGTGCTATGAACAAAACTGAACCAAAGGCGACCTAAATGTGAATGACTACACCAACCATTAGCAAGCGATTTAACTTACTCCGAGTTATATAACCGCCAATAAATAGCTCTATATTACCACACCTGTAGTTAGGCTTATCTTAACTGCCTTAACATTACTCATAATAATTACTGCCCTTCAACATATTAAAATAGATGAATTTTCTAAAAAATCATCACAATCGGATATTCATCGATATTTCTATGTAGCGATCTTAAATTATATAAGGTATTAATGACGCTGCTCCTTTAAAACCTTTATTACCAAAGTAAGGTGTTTATAGGTTGTTTAACTATCCTCGAGTATTCATGGGATAATTTTTCTCGTTCTCCAATACTAACCAACTCGTTTGACGTATTTAGGAAATAAGCTTATGATATGAACGAATGATGTCATGCTTGATATAAATCTTGTATTGATAAACGTGAACTTTTCAAGAACTGACAAATCAACAATTATCAGAGAACATATTAGATAATTCTAATATCCCTGCACCCTTAATAAAAAATAGTTTTAACAATGATTACGTCATTTTTGGATCATCAAAATTTATTACATATTAACTCTCAAAATTTTATTTTTCATCTACCTTTAATCGATAAAATGGGTGGTTGTGACCCATGTCTAAGAAAACTTATTAAACCTCTCATGAGTTTGCGAAATAATTAAAATTTGACGAGGTGCGCACGATTAGGGTTTAATCAATGACGCAACCAAACTATGCTAACCACCGATTAATAAAATGGTCTACCAGTAATCCTCTTTGTCTCTTGGTTTCCAAATATTTTATTCCTACTCTTTTGTAATATCAAACAATGATCATCGTCATATCATCCACTTTCTTTGCACTTTAGTTAAGTAGACAGTTTAATCGATATCGAAGTCGTACATTCTCGAGTGTACCTGTTTACTTAATTGTAGCGGACTGATTTTATTGAATATACTAATCGAACAGCTATGCGTTTCATAACGGCCATAGTGATTTGTGAAAATTTATAGAATAGTTATTTTTGAAATCACCTGAATTAGAGATATTGAGATGCGACAGTTGAGATTATGTCATCAATTTATATAGTGTTCTGAATTTTTATTTGACACCACGATCGATATTAAACATTTTCAAACATACTTTTGCTATTTTATAAGTTTTATCTAAAACTTTATCAATTATGCCAAAATTTACATCGATTTAAAACAACAAACTACTTCTCCAATTTTCAGACATTTTACGAAACTCATGTCATTGATTTTTACATTTTAACACCTCCCCATAAACTGAATTCGATCTATATATGACGGGGTTTTGCCTTCAGGTCATCACATTTTAGCGTACAAGTCCCCTGACATAAATTATTGTTAAAGAGCTGAGATCAAATGATAGTTGACTTCGATAAACGTATTGAATGTATAAACCCAAATATGGATGGTAAATATATAATATAGGATACTTAGTTTAGCTAATGTTTATTTGTCTGTGGAGTAAATTGAAATAGAATTTAATCAGGTTAAATAATTGTAAAATTTCGTGCACATATTTTATACTGAGTTCTGTTTTCAAAGTTTATCATCTGATTCCTCAATACTGCCCATTACAAAACTCAAATATACAAGCGTCGAGCTGCAATAATGAAAATATTTAATTGAATGAGTTACTCAATTTGAAAAAATATCTGTTTTTTTAAAAAATGAGATGTTGTATCACACAAAAATACAAAAAGATAATTTCTCTCTGTGTCGTAGTTCTAAGCAATCGTTAAAGAACAGTCAATTCTGATTACTTTGGCTCAGCGTAATTGCGAAATAATGTAGCTGCAAAAATTAAGATGAAAACTAATCTGTCGATGGAGTTTGTTTAATATGAAATCAACATTTTGTCTTAAGTAGTATTCATCAAGAAGTTTGCAACCAGTAGTTCCATCCTATATTTATCAGTTGAAATTTTGTAAAGTTCCATTTTTTGAGAAACAGGAATCACATATTGTGTTTAATTGGTATCCTCTTATTTATAACTACTTTCAAAGCAAAATATTATGACTATAAATAAATCCGAATAGAGTTGTCGTTTTTTACTTCTAAATCTCGCCATCGTTTGTGCATACACGCAAGTTTACAAGTATTTAACATGATTAAAATTCTATTGAAATTCACTCCACAATAAAAAAAACTTTCGCCAAACTGATTATCCTGTATGATACTTTGACCATCCTCATTATGGTTAATACATTCAATACGTTTATTAAAGTATACTATCATTTGATATCAGCTCTTTAAAAAAATTTGTGTGCGAGGACTTGAATGCTAAGATGCAATGTCTGGAGTTCAAAACCCGGTATTAAACAATGCCTTTGTACAAGTCTGGTGATTGTTTTTTTGTTAGAAATTTAACAAATTCTTGAATCGCACCTCTCTAGGTGAATCTAAATACTCAAGTGAATAAATCTTGGCTTTTAATGAAATACGTGGTATATAACCAAAACATATGGTCAAACTTTAGTGTTGTTAACACCGAGGTTTGGTAAATATTTGAATGTTTTGACAACAAAGAATGACGGATTTTAATAAAAATATGTTTTTTAACACTCAATAATTGTAACCAAACTTGGTATGAACACTTTAAAAGGTTAGGCATTTACTCCTACGTGCTGTATGGCTTAACTGTTAATATGGTACAGCAAAATGATGCTACAGGGTTTTCATTTACTTTCGAGCATGATCCATTTACTATCGAGCATCCCTAGCCATCATCTGTGCGCACCGTAACATTCATTATTGCGCACCTGAAAACGACACACGTGATTTAAGGCTAAATATGAGTTTACCAATTATTTATTAATTTATACTTTTCTTAAATGGGCAAACGAGTAAATAATTTTTAGACTCGTTTAGCCGTAAATCACGTATGTCGTTTTCAGGTGCGCAATAATGAATGTTACGGTGCGCACAGATGATGGCTAGGGATGCTCGATAGTAAATGGATCATGCTCGAAAGTAAATGAAAACCCTGTAGCATCATTTTGCTGTACCATATTAACAGTTAAGCCATACAGCACGTAGGAGTAAATGCCTAACCTTTTAAAGTGTTCATACCAAGTTTGGTTACAATTATTGAGTGTTAAAAAACATATTTTTATTAAAATCCGTCATTCTTTGTTGTCAAAACATTCAAATATTTACCAAACCTCGGTGTTAACAACACTAAAGTTTGACCATATGTTTTGGTTATATACCACGTATTTCATTAAAAGCCAAGATTTATTCACTTGAGTATTTAGATTCACCTAGAGAGGTGCGATTCAAGAATTTGTAAATTTCTAACAAAAAAACAATCACCAGACTTGTACAAAGGCATTGTTTAATACCGGGTTTTGAACTCCAGACATTGCATCTTAGCATTCAAGTCCTCGCACACAAATTTTTTTAAAGAGCTGATATCAAATGATAGTATACTTTAATAAACGTATTGAATGTATTAACCATAATGAGGATGGTCAAAGTATCATACAGGATAATCAGTTTGGCGAAAGTTTTTTTTATTGTGGAGTGAATTTCAATAGAATTTTAATCATGTTAAATACTTGTAAACTTGCGTGTATGCACAAACGATGGCGAGATTTAGAAGTAAAAAACGACAACTCTATTCGGATTTATTTATAGTCATAATATTTTGCTTTGAAAGTAGTTATAAATAAGAGGATACCAATTAAACACAATATGTGATTCCTGTTTCTCAAATTGTTTTAGCAAACAACATTCGATTTTAGGGCAAATATGATTTCTCAGATTTTGCACTATTGATGTACTTGAGAATTTTGAGATCGTCAGGAAAAAATGAAAGTTGATAAAACAAAGTCAATTATTACGTTCGTGCAATTATTTTTTGATTTGGGGAAACTTTTATCAAGTAGGTGGCAAAGATTATTAAATAGATCGAAAAACCCCTAATTTAACTTTCTTATTGATTGTCCACGCTTCAAAGAATCAACATAGAACAAAATACATCCTCATTTTCATTTCAATGACAGACAAAATTTGATAATTCAAGAATAAAAATGGTTTAACCAAACTCAGAATTCAATAATAAGAATAGCTACCAGTTTTTCTCATACAAATACATAAAGAAAATTGGTCATTTTGGTAATTTTCTTCAAAATGAAACAGGTTCATATTTCTGTTGGCAATACAGATCTTGTAATCACAGATGCAACAACAAATTGAACTAAAAATCTGTTAAGATACTACTGTCTTATCGAAATTTCTTCTTAACAGATCTAATAATTTGTGAACGGAATTTATGATTGTATTCCTTCATTATCACTAGTCTAAAAGATTAGCAAGGAATATCATAAGGCACCTCAATTTAGTTACATAACTTTGTAAATCACTCATTAAGACAGCATACTTATCGATCATAGTATTTTTGATAATCTGGGAGAACTATTAGACACCCATTCATTGATCCTTTATTATGAAAGCTTATGATAGTGATTAATGGATTTCTATCCACAGTTCATATATATAACTCTGAAATTTTCAAATACAACCCTGCGCCATACAGTTTCTGGTTTCCAAACTCCCTAGGAACGTTCGTTATGACCTGGATCTCATAAACCGAACACATTTCACGTTAGTTATCACTTGAGACACGAAGACAATAATTTGATTTTGGGGTTTTGGTACAACCACTTAAATTCGAAGAAAGAATATCTATAAGAATGACAAAATCGGGCTGAACCGAGCGATTATTGAATCTAGAGATATTTAGTCAGTTAAGGATCCCGAAAACCTGCTCGTAAAAACCAATTTACCTTTTCAGTATATCTTACGATCTAAAATCAACAAAACTCTATATTTTAAGGATTAAATAATATTCCACCATGCTCTGAGTTATTAAAAAAAATTGAAAGTGTTTTTGGAACAAATACTAGGTGAATGGCACTACAATGACCATCGTATTATCTGGATTCAATGCGTTAATTTTAGTTGTTCAACACCATTTCTTTGCCACAGGAATCTTCTGATAGGACTCGACCTGTATTAGGGTTAATGGTCACGTGTCTCGGTTAAGTCTATCGTTTTCCGGATCCGTAGTGCCCTATCCCAAACAAATATTGTTGGTTTCGCCTTTAACCCTCGAAAAGCAAGCCCTATCAATCGAATTCCCTTCAGGTTTTACTGTTGTGGGAGTATTTATACTTATTTATGTTCATACTTGATCAGTGGATATCTCAATTAATGTTAAGAACCACATACTATCGTTTCCCTAGTCACACCTTTTGCCACGAGATCATCCAGTATGATTAAAATAAAGTCAATTTGATCAAAAACAACAAATAGTTTCAGTTTCAAATTCTAGCCACAAACGATGGTTCTCTCGTGACCTGAACTCTTGGTCATCCATCTCGAACCGATTACGTAGATCAATATCAGGTCACTAACCATTTATTTTTACCTGTTTTACCCTCATCTCTTATTCGTTAACTTCCAAGTAATTTGGACTTATTTTTCTTCGTTATTCCTAAAGATTTATCAATAAACTTTAAATCATTGTTTTTATCAAATGTATAGCCTCACAAAAACTACATGAATCAGTTTATAAGGGTTTCCAAGCAATAATATTGATTATCGAACTCGTGATTTAAGGAATTAGTCTGTGCGGGGCAGACGTATCAGTGTTTTACTTTTTTAAACCAAATCAAAGCCGTTTCAACAATCCAGGTCGTTTTAAAAGAATCATACCAAATCAGGTTTAGAGACCCTTTGAGTATAGTAACCAGGTTTCCGAACCAGAACTAACCCCGGATAAAAGATCGGTGTCTTTGGTTTCGATGGATGTTCTCAGGAGACTAATGAAACACTATTGTTGTAAATATGGCCATGAATATCTGTGTTGGATTTTGTTGATAGATATAGCTCTAAAGATAACGTCACAAAATAATCTCCGCGAGAGTTCGCCTAGGCGTGTAAATTTTTGTCGAAATGGAGTTTATAAAGAGTTTCAAATCAAAATATGCACAGAAGTTGAAAAGACTGGATAGCTTACCTCCAAAATATATGTTTAGTGCGTATTGTTTCTGTGAACTGGTATCTGTGTCTGATCACAGTATTTCATTCCGGGCAGTGTCATGTTAGTTAACTCTGAAAAGCGGCAGGACCCAGAGTACTTCGATCACATAAAGTTCATCAACAAAATCGATGATATAACACAAGATATTATGGCCAAAAAACAAAGATTCACTTTACCTGTACAATTTGTTCAAAAAATTGTATTTTATACAAACTCCGATTTCATCACATCCAAAACAGCTCCTCCAATGTTTACCCATCATAATTTAGTGATTTAAGTGACGAAAAGTTGGATCTAGATTCAAGAGACATCGAAGACGGTGTGTAGGTTGTTAATTCCAGATATAACTATTGATGACACCTGTTTTTGTAAAATTATCTCACGTATTCCGGATGATAAAGAATTTTCGAATCTCTTGAACCTTTCCTGGATTTCTGAAAAAAAGAGCACATTCCACAAGTCAGTCATGATACTGCTTCTCACAAAAGAAAGGTGGGAGATATTTCCGAATATAGGTGCGTGTTTTTGCAGAATAACATAAAAAGATGGTTTCCTAACATACAAATCGAGCCCTACGTATCCCAGAAAGTTTCAAAAGAATCCCTGAACATTATCCAACATAAATTCAACCGTATGGAGCTTCTCAGGTGTAGTTTTTTGTGATCAGTAATGATACAGCGAGGAATATAAGTGAAAAAGGGACAGTTTTGACAATCAAAATATTGGCTGATGTTAGGATTTACTTATTCAGATCCTTCCATTTATTTGTTTACGCGTCTCGTTACATCCACTAGATTTAGTCTTTTCTACCACCAAAAATGGGCACAGCCTAAGGAATTTATATCGAGTCATTGAAAATTTTTCTTACAGAGATCGTCCGCCTCTGCCGTTTTACATTCTAATTATGTCTGATTCCGAGAATAAGGTAGTCGGTTTATGATGTAGATCTTCGGAGCTCTTTTAACCAATATCACCACTCCACGAGAAGAATTTATGGGGTCGCGTGACAGTTTTGTGTTTATGTACGTCGAAGATGAAATCAAAGTAAAAAACCTTAACCGAGGTCTTCAAATCTACTGGAAAGAACGATTATTATCACATGGCATCCAATGACTGTTTGCGTGTAGGATGTGACAAGTGAATCATTCCTAATCTAAGTGGAAAGAGTGCTATTTGGATCGACGACAATATTCATTTTGGAAGAAGTGAGCCGTGTTCAACTTTCGATAACCCTGTACTTTCAACAAAGAAGGATTTCAAATGTCAAGTACTGGAAATATGGGCGTTTACTCAACATTAATTTAAATTATTAATCTGTTTTTATTCACCTTTTGCTGTTTCTTCCATTCCATCTGGTATTTCCATGCTTTATACTAAATGATAGTTTCTGGACGATGAAACCCTTTCCTCGGGTACATATATCAGAGGTATTGGTAAATTGAACAAACGCACTTGAACCAAACTCCCCAATCAAGACAAAACATGGGATTTTAAGAATCATGACTCTGAGATGTGTGACCAATACTTGGTGATCATACTTTGGATTTAAACAGGTTCTGAGCAGAAAGATCACTCTAATCGTGCTATGGATTGACGGTAAGTTCTTATACATTCAACAAACATTCAAAGAATAAAAGCTATGATATTTTAACGTTGAATCAGTGATCGAGTAATTCCGATATGCAGTTTAAAAAACGAAATCGAAAAACAACTTAAAAGGTTCGGCCATTTTACACTCTCAACTTATTACGACTTACCTTAATTTGGGGCACTTTTTCGGGGAAAGTAAACAAGTTTGGTTCCCCCTCCATTTCTAAAATGCCCTGATGTCTTGACATGATTTGTCAATGAAAGAAAGCTGTAGATATTCAGCCTACTCGATCTTTCGTTTGATGAACGGTCGAAGTGAGGAAAATATTGCTTTAAAACCTTGTTTCTGTGATAAAGATACTAATTTCACCTCTTGGACTTATGTTGATTCCGATTTGGTGAATTATTCTATTTGGTACTGAGAATGCATCAATCGGGTTCAAGTGACCAAAAAAGTATGAACGACTCAATGAATATCTGGCATTATTTATTCGACTGAATTGGAGGTTTCGCTGAAAGTTCCATTGGACCATCCGGACTCGAAAGGTAAATAATCCTCCCTTCTTCCTGTTGCTAATAGAAACATCCCAATGCGTTAAAATTTCCATATTTGGGAATAAAATAGAACTATGCAGTGAAAAAGTATATGCAATGAAATTCTAACGCCAAAAATTTTATCATATTTTCGGCTTAGGTTTGCGCAGACCGTTACAAAATTGGTTCCATGTCTTTACAACGAAAATAACACACGTGCGGCTCACCGAAAATCGTTTTCAACGAAATATCATTTTAAGTATCAAATTGTTGCGATACTTCCTGAATCCATCTAAAATCAAGCCCAGAAAGCTATCTTTATTTTATAACCAGCAGCATTTTTTTGAAATCAAGTTGAAGTTTGCAAATTTATTGAAAAAATAAAATCGATCAAGTATAAATTAATTGACAAAAATTAGTGTAACTTTATCGTGATCGACCTTAAAAATGTCATCTTGTTTGCAGGATCAGAGTTTAAAATTTTCTAGAAGTCATTCATTTGGCAAGCGATAATTTCTGCGTTGAGAATTTGCAGACTGCCCATTTTGATCTTACTGAAAAATAATTCTTTGATAGTTTTCGTCCAGTTGCAAATATTCTACGAATTTGAAAAATGAAGGATACAAACTTTTGACCATTCTTGCAAATTCACTGTGTCGTCTTGAAATAGAATTATTTGTTCTTGATTGATCACTTATTGTTATTTCATAAAAATTACATAGTGCCATTGGATGCATGAGTGTTGTTTTTGTCCCATCAACATTTCTGAGGCCAATATAATTCTTCTCGAAATATTTCAGTATATCTCGAAAATATTCTGTTTTGACTTACCTTTTGCTTCACTGACCAGATCAAAGGCAAAGGTTACATCAGGGATTGGCACAAACGCGATTGAGAGTATCATTTTTATGTAAAGCTCGAACTCGCTGTTCTTTTTATACTTCTTGAATAGGTCACTGTTTTGTTGTATCTTCCTACAAATATTTTGAAAAAGGTTAATATAACAGAAAGTCAATCGTGCTGTTGGAGAATTTGCATTAAGCGCCTTTATAACCGCTTGTTCAAAGTCACCCATTATATTCCCAGGATTATAAGGAGGAAAACGCTGCGGAATATAGGAAGTACGAAACTGTAGCTAGAAAATTATTCATTTGGAAGCAGAATATATAAAGCTTAAACAATACACGCTGAAAATCTTACATGGTCCGTATATTATTGTGAAAAAAAAGGATGGATATGTTTTCAACGAGCCATCGAGACACCAGTAGTTTTGACTGGTTAAAACCTCAGTTTGCCAATCCGACGAACAAATAATATGGCTATTATTTGAAGTATTGTACAAACGAAAACGTTCTCCAGATATTGTTCTCGTAAGAGCGTCTGAAAAGATAATTTGGGCGAAACTTCTTGGTTCAGGAGGAAAATGATAGGCTATTAGCCTTGTTCTGGCAAAAGAACGTTTGATTTATGTTAAGGTTCCGATAACCCCAATTACATATGGTAAAAGATTCGCCGTTGCTCTTGATATACTTTTTTGTGGTTGCTGAAACGTTTTAATCTACAAGATTTTAATTTCATTCATAGCTTTTCATGCACTAATATTTGAAGGTGTTGGTGCATGATGATTAGATTTATCATTTAGATAAACCTCATTATTGATGAGATTACTACGTGTTTACAATCTTTTGAGCAATATTTGATGAAACGCCAATATGTTTTGTCATCTGTCTATTTATCACAACAAAATAAATAACCATCGAAATTTAGAAGCTGTTTTTGATTTTTTACTTTCAACAAAATTTAATTGATTCCAAAATATTATAGAAATGAATTTATCTTAGAGTGTATCTGTTTAATAAAACAATATAATTAGTTAAAAATATTGATACAAAAAATTTTCATTTTCGCAGTAACTGCTCACGTGTTGTTTTCATTGTAAAAGTCATTCGTTATTAACGATGGACACTACAAAATTATACAATAGAGTAAAAGACAGCATGGTTTCTTACTTTTTTATGTAATAACTAATTTCCAACTGCTATGATAGATAAAAGGCAACAAATTTAAAAGCACAGAAATAAATATTTGAGTTTTGGGTGATCCTTGTATATACGCATATTTCCCACAAGTTTCAAGCATTTTTAAGGTAAAAAATAAAGTTAATTTTCCTATATAGAATTTATTATTATTCCCAAATGTACAAATTTTAATTTACTCGAAGGCATCTTTGATCGACAGAAAGTGGGGATTATCAACTTGTTGAGTCTGGTGGAACCTTCAGTGACACCTTAGAATTAGAACTGGTGGGGCCCCTCTTATTTTCGATATTAATACAAAATAGTATCCTGTGATAAAACGAAATAGGGTTCACTTGGATTACCCAAAACATCAAATGTTCCTTGAAAGTAATGCAAGTTTATTCCCACATTTTAGTGACCACCGGAAAAGATATGGAGAAATTTTAAATTGACGAGCAAGGCATTCCATTTTATCCAGAAGCAAACATTTTGGTCACTGAAGCAAGAGGTAATGAGAAGAAGGACGATGACGAATTTGACAACCAGAAGCAATATATATTTATTTCATTTGCATACGGTGTTCACGCACCACCAGGAAAATTGTTAATTTGCAGTTTCTAGGTGTGTTGTTGGAGCGACCAAATAAGATTTTAATTTGGGTGATATCAAAAAGCAACCTCAAATATCTAGCTGTAAAAAATTACGTTTGCCAGCAGTACTTCAAAATTGATAATTCATACACTTTCAAGTTGTCCTACTGCTTTTCATTCTTCCTTGAAGGAACTCAACCATATTCATGGAGAAAATCATGTTTGAACACGAGGAAAAATAATGGACTTTTAAAACTCCCCTGTTCCGTTCATATCCTTCGAATGGATGGAGGGGCTGAGATCCAAGAACGATTTTGTTGATTATTGCAGGAATAGAAGTCGGATCTCTGGTACTTTGTCACCCCCCC
>JWZT01003445.1:218978-244478 GCA_000827895.1 Thelohanellus kitauei
TCCTCAAAATCCAAGCTCGCCCCAACCATTTTTCTCAAATATTTCATGATGGAAGTGATAGTTGAGGGGGAATCACCCGTTATTAGGCATAATTTTTTATGCTTTGATTCCGTCAGCCAAAAATAGCATAAACTTAGGACCTCGTTTATTTTAAGTTTAGTAATTGAGAAAAGGGTATTCTTAAAGATAGAATACTCTTTTCTGCAATATTTAGAAGAGCATCGCCAATTTCTACCTCTTCTTTTTATACCAGTTCCATTGCAGACAGGGCATGTATTTAACGCGGGTACGATATTTTTTCGAGCAAATACAATATTGCCTTCGCTTCGTCTTGCAAAATCGCTAAAATGTCGAAAAAAGTAGGCACAATTTTAAACACATAGCGCATGCTCGAAAGTAATGGTTTGGGGGGGGCGATCTTGGTAGAGCTCCGTTTTATCAACAATTGAGATATTTGTACTCATTCATTTTTAGGACATGCTCATGGTAGCTATGATGTCCTCAAGCTATCAAACTCATCAGTCAAATTGGTGCAATTTGGCAAAACCTTGTATGATCATCTGTGCATCATAACAAACCAGAAAGATAGTTTGACATTTAGTGACATAGAATGGTCCATTACTGTTCCTCAAATTCTCGAATTTTCTGATATGGGCGGGAGTATCTTTTTGATTGCCGGAGTCGATGCTGGTACTGAGGCGTCTGGTTTGATAAACGAGCTCGGGTTCATCGATCGCAGCGACAATTTTTATGCTGATAACTTTGAACAAGAATCCTCGGACCACATACAATCACTTAAAACTGTTGCGGTGGATGCATCTAAATATTTGATTAAGTCGAATCCGATTTTCGAAAAAGCTATTTCGACTGTCTATTATCAAGGCAGAGGGTAACTTTAATAAATCAACAGATTTGCTTATGATCGTGCAAATCCCTTAACGTTTCCCATTTTGACGGGTTCCGACACATCGTTTCTAACATTCCCTAATTTCACAATTCGCAAAGTAACGCGTCATAACACCAGACTCCGTTGGCATTGGGGTCCAGGATCGTTTTGGCTGGAGGTGTCGAAATGAGAAACCTTGCACGTGGTGTTGTCGTTGGATCATATCACATGTTCCGAGATCAGTAAACCAGAATCTTGACTAGATCACTTTTTGATCCAAAGACTCCAGAGACTGGCAATCTGAACCTCTTTATCGGTCTTTCGAGTTGGGTCTTCAAGAAACGTGGAGTTTTGCGGATAATCAATCCCGAACATCATCTAGTTTCAACAGGCAAACCATTAGATGAATATATCGTTGAAACTGAGATTGTAAAGCCGTGTAATGACTCAGGAATATTCAATCACCGTGCAAGAATTGGATCAAGATGGCACCTGGAAACCGTTCCAAGTCAACGATATGCAGTTAGAGCTCGTGAGATTGACGACATTTGGTCGCGTGACTTATAATTCGTCAAACGGTGTATATACTGCACGTTTGTTCACTCCTGATTTCATTGGAATTTATGGTTTACGGACATACTATCACCACACCGGATACACCACCCTCGACCATCAAGTCAAGATCATCATTCGTCCACGCCGACATAACGATTATCAGCGGTTCATATTTGGCGCGTACCCTTATTACGCCACCGCATTTCTGATGATGTTCTTCGTGTTCGTTCTAGTGTTTGTCTTGATCAATCTGAAATCACCGAAGGAGAAATCGGCGTAATTTCATTGGATTATCGCTATGAACATTAAAATAAGCATCGTTTTGAGCTTTGATCATTTTCTCTTTTCTAATTAAATCGAGCGTGACCAAGCAACGCTATTTCTGGAACCAGGAATTCATAAATCAGTAGTTCTGATTGTGCTTGAACATGCTCTTGCTATCTTAATTGTTTTCATATAATTTTAAATTCTTGATTTTTCAGAAACTTATGGTTATTATCAAATAGGATATGTATGGCTGTCATAATTCTTAATGCTCTAAAATTCGACCCTTTATTTTTGGCTGATGCTTGCTGCTCCTCAAATTTCTTGATTAACAGTTCATTAAGCTTAAATATTTGACATTTGCCAAACGATCTGACCATTCAACGCCTTGAAATGTACTAAATTCGAAAACTAGTGTAACCTATTTGATAATTTTTTCGTAAACCCCTATATTTGGCTACCAAAATTTATGGATTTGCTTTTGTCGTTCCGATATTAATGCTCGAATATGATAAGTTCAAAACGATTTCGAAGCCTTTCTTGTTAAGGTAGATAGGATGCCACGTGCGCGCCCCATGGCATGTTTAATATTAGCTGATCCAAAATGATCATATTTTTACAGTCTGTGAAATTTTTAGCATATTAACTTCTTAAGGCCATTTTCCAGCTATTTCTACATTGTCAACTATAGTATCCTTACATTTTCAATCCGGCAGAAGCTAAAAATTTCAATAATACTCAAGGATTTACTTTAAAATCAAAGCAGGAACCTTTTTCAATGTAAAATATTGTAAGTGTTCCAGAAATACCACGTCTAATTCTTATCTATTATTGGAGTCATTGGTTGACATAGTCTTAAGAGTTCATGTCAATTAGGATAAGTTTAAATATATGCCGTGTATGTTGAAGCGTTGAATGAATTCCAGACTACAATGAACCCTTAACTGATTATTCGTTCAAATATTTATCCACAAGAATCGTTTAAATATGGGTTCTGCTGCTCGAGGTTTCGATTGTGTAAAGATACACAGATCTAAGGGCTTGACGTCAAATTTTCACAAAGATGCTCAGCGACTTAATTTTTTTGGCAGGTTTAAGCTAACCTTAACCAATATTAACACCATGAATTTAATTCATTTCTACAAGAGGAGGACCGTCCATTTTCTAATGAAAAGTTATTTTTAAGTATTTCTAAATGAGTCCAAACTGCCATCTGGTGCTAACGTGGAAGGATGTATTGAAATTGTACTGGATCCACATCTCCATTCGTCAAAATGCGATGGCTTAAATCTGTTCATTTCTACGTTTTAAGCACATATGAACTCACCCAGAACCAACATCTAGAATTCTTCAGGGGATGAAACCATTCTATTTGGCTTAGTTCTTTATCATATTTAGGCCACGCGCTCTCAAATTTATTGGTTTTTTGTATTGATAAAGTATCCACGTGTTCGGCACCGGAAGAGTTCCAACACAGCTATATATACAGTGCCTTGCAATTGATTTCGTCGACTAGGGCGGCCTTGTAAATGATCTCGATTTTGGTATAAACGCAACTTTTTTTTCTACGGGGTTTTGCGACCGATCACGGCATCGATGACTACCAATAGCGGCAGTTTTGTTGAAAAATATTGTTGAACATAAAAAATAACAGTTTCAACCCAAATGAAAAAAATTAATGTTCAGCATGCATGTAAAACGTAAAACATAGTTACCATTACCTGGTTTTTAATTGAAAGAAGCGGGTTGTATAGATGAATAATGGGAAATGTAGCAAGGAACTTAACAGAAAATTAAAAGAAGTAACAAAAAACAGTTATATTAATAAATGTAGTTTTATTTTCAAATAGGCATGACCTCAGTCACTCGGAATGTCTTGCTCGTTAAGGCACATATTCTAAAAAATGGTAACTATTTTTCACGTTGCACATGCATGCTGAACATTAAACTTTTTATTTTGGTCGATACTGTTCTTTTTTACGTTAAAAAATTTATTCCAATAAAAATGCTGCTATTTGTCTCAAAACCGGATAGGAAAAACTGAGTTTCTGCCTGAATTCGAGATCATTATCAAGGTCGCCCTTCGTCGACGAAATCAATTGCAAGGCACTGTAAATCGGTGGAGTTTATTCATCCAAAACCCGACTATTTTTTCAGTCTCTCTTGTCATGTACTTTTCTGCTTAATATGTATTAATTATCAGACCTTCTCTGACTTATCGTCCCATTCTCTAATCTCGAGAAAATCCTGATACAATTGTGACATTTTCCCGTGTATACAGGGTTTTTCCCTCAAGTTGGTATTTTTCGATTCAAGTTTATATTTTTGATGACACTAGTTTTTCATGTCCTAATTTTTAAGAATTATTTGAGATGGATTTACACAATAACAATTGACAAATTTCTATGAACACAATTTCAGAAAATCACTAAAACAATCTCAACCAAAATGATAGGTCATTTTTGTTGTAACAAGCGATTTATCGCAGATGGCCCTTCAGTTAATCGCGCGCGATCTTCTTAAAACAAAATAATAGAGAATTAGTCTTTATTTTTTTGTTAATTTTTAAAAATTTTACCATAAATTTTAGCCACGGCAAATTGAATCGAAACAAATATTACAAGGTAATCCTCGTATATTAGATCTCTCCGTTCGTTGCATATATTTCTTGTTGAAGATCAAGCGAGATCAACTCAAGGGCTATCTGTGTTAAATCGGTTGTTACAACAAAACTAACCCCTTATCTTGAGATTGTTTTCTTGATTTCCTGAAATTGATTTTATAAAAACTTATCAATTGTTATTCTGTCAATCCATCTCATATAATTCTTAAAAATGAAAACGAAAAATTGGTATCATCAAAAATACCAACTTGAGGGAAAAACCTTGCAATGATACCATTCGGTGCTATCCATAAAAATTCAAAAGTTTCAGAATTTATTGTCGAGTTTCAGATTATTCCAACAGCTTATACAAAAAACTGTTTTATTTAAGTAAGAATGAGAATTCAAAGTCATAAAACGGATCCAAACAGTTTTAATCCCCTCAGATTTGTTCTAAGTGAAACTGATTTCCATTATGAACTCAAAAATACCTGAATTGTATATGAAACGATTATTGTTGGAAATCACCGAACCTAAGATCCATAATCAATGCTCAAATGGATACACTCATAGTTGGATGAGCAAACAAAGAAGGAACTCTTTTGCTTGATCTGTAAATCTTATATTAATAGGTTGTGAAGGTGTTGTGTCAAAAGCTGAGGTATTTCCTGAAATTGATTTGAATTTAGGCGTTATCGCAATAGATCAAATAAAGAAGCTAAGTTCTCATACTACAGAGTGGTTTACATGTAGATTTAGTGATTATCAGTCGATTATATGTGGTACATTGAGCAGAACAACGTGTTAGGCAACGGGTAAGTTTTTAATGATGGACTGCAATTTTCGTTTCCTTTTAGAGAATGACATTCTTTTAATATTCTGAGGTGTTCAAGGTTTCGTTTTAGATACAGAACTTGTTTAGATAATCAACCGAGATCCGAGCCACCTAAATTTCAACTGAATAGAAACCTCCAACTTGCCCTTTGTTATTTAAGGTTGTAAAATATTGATCCATATCATCTATTTAATGGAGATTATCTGGATATTGTTAATGCGAGTACTCAGTATTTTTTTCACCTCCCAGAACCGCAGTGAAATTACAAACAAGATCACCAGTTCGATAATCTCTTGTAACTTTGAGAATCGTGAATCGACATCTCTAGGGAAGACCGTGATAGGTTGCAACACTTTTGACACTTTTTGCCATAATTTGATTTTTATAAAAGTTATGGTAAATATTTAGCCACCAAATTGATACTGAGGAAATATAGCATATATTTTCATATCCAAACTTTGGCTACATCTCAACATAATGGCGCAGTTGATAAATTATGTAAACTTGTGAAGTGTTGCAACCTATCCCGGTCTCCCCTAATGATTCTAGTTCAAAGAAATATCGTCAAATCTCTTGACACCGAATTAATGATATCAGTAAGAGAAAAGTATGTCTCCATATTAACTTAGGGGTATCCACAGAAATTTTCAAGGTCCGAGAGGCCATAGATTAGTAGCGATGATAACCGACGATAGAGGATGATATAGGGTCACAGTAATAATTTCTAGAATAAGCGATATGGAAAAGAATAAAGATGATTCGCTGTTCGAATTTGGCCCATTCGAATAAATCCTTGGGTATTAAACAGCTTTAGAGTGATTGGGATAAATCAATTTTATTCGAGATTCCTTATCCGTTGTATTGTAATGTAAAATTTGGACTCCCGAATAAGTTGAAGAGAAGTACCTCACCAAACTGCCTTTCATTGATAAAGATTTCTGATGGATATTGTCAAAAAAATAAAGTTGATAAAATCAGCTACGAATCTTTCTATCTAGTAAGGATACACATGAACTTAAACCTTATCCAGAGAACTACTTCTGAAGATTTAGATCGACGTGCTACTGAAAACAGATACAATAGAATTGCTATTTTTGAGCCATTTACAAAATGAGTCCATTTTATGACAGATCTTCAATGTCCAGAATTGAAGCTTAAAGAGAACTATAGAAGTGATCAACATTATTTCTAAAGACCTAGTTGAGGCTTTTGAATTGAAAATGAACAAAATGGATTGGACGGGGTGGCGTGACATTGTGCTTATAACCACAGTGAATTAAAGAGTCCTCAGAGACAAACAGCGACAAATACGATACTTTTTGATGAAAATCACAGACAAAAATAATATCAAAAACCAATTACTTTACCTATTGTCGCAATTTTTACTCAATTAAGTCATTGAATCTATGTATTTATATTTTGAGTTATTTTAACAGACTACACGGTCTCAACTCCATTTTATTTCTTCTTTTATCTTCCATGGTCAATATGGTGTATAGACAACCTTGTGTAGACCTTAATGTTGGAGTTGGTGTGAATACATCTATGCCATATTATCCTAATTTGACTTTTTATCCACACAGACCGTTGATGATTTCATTTTGAGCTAATAATCGCAAAGGTAGCAGGGAACTTACCATATCTCTTTTAGAGGATAGACAGCCCATGTGTCAGATCGATAAACGGAAATGGCCAACGTTTAATTACGATAAATAACAGGCTTAATGCCTATCATAGCTTGGTAACTTGTCTGGTCGGGGCACGTTTCGTCGGTAGGTAGACTCATAATCACCCAGAACAAACCATCTTTTCACCAGGAAAAGGTGATTTTTTAAAAACACGGGCACGTGCTATTAGTTGTATTATCACTATTAAGCGAACGCGCAAGCTCAAGGAGTAACAGTTTCGTTCATTTCGTGACCTTATGCTGACATTCAACAATACAAGCTGCCAAGGGAACCGTTTTTGTATTTCTTTTTCATCTAATTTAGTACTTCCCTCGTTGTCTAGGGCCAAGAAACCTCGGACGATTAAAACGAGGAACATTATCGATGATTCTGAACTGATTTTGCGTTTATTCAACGCTTTCAAGTATTTTAAAAAATTTTATGTAGAAATAGGTTCGATTATAATTCTGGTATTTAAGTTGTTTACTTTCATATGATGCCAATGTCTTTTTATTCCAAAAACCATTCAGACATTTCGTGATCAAAGATTTTCTTGAGTCTGAAAGTTTCGAGCATGTCTATAATTTCATTAAGTCCCAAAAATTTAAGAAGCTCAAATCAGATCTTTATTCTTTTGAACAAGTAATGATTTAATGATAGAGGCCTTTGTTTTTAATAAAAATCACAGTGTTGTTGCTAGAGATGTTTTGTGATCCTTTTATCATATCAGAAAATATTTAAATTTCAACTCCGAGATTTTATCTCAAAAGTGACTAATATTGATCTGGTTTCCCATCTTGACATAAGTGTCTTCAAGTATAACACAACAGGTGTTTAGTTTTTTTATTAGATATTCTTGCTTGTCATGACGATGTCAAGGACACGAGAAAGTTTGCATTCGTGCTCTATTTCGTACCTAATGACTGGGAAGAATCTGATGGAGGTAACTTATCTAAAACCTTTTATAAAAACAAGCTAATTGACTAGATTTTGAGGGTTCGTAGCATTTTAATTCAGATTGATCTAATAAAATCACTTACTTAGCAGTTTTTCATATAAAAGTTGTGTGTATGATTACTATAGCATCTTCGGATGACCTAATTTTTTACCCTTTTACCCAATCATATATCAAAGAAATGATTTTATTCCATGGATGTCTAGTAGAATAGTGTGAATTTCAAGATCTTCTTTCATTTAGAATGGTTATAAATTTAAAAATCCAAGATTGCTTACAAATAATATACAGTATGGTATGGTGTGTATCATCTTAAAAAAAATGAGCCATCTTGCCTCACGCTATTATTGGATTTATATTTACATTCTAAGGATAACACACCATTTATAGTTTCGTGAAACTTATCACAACTACTCTTAAATATAGTGAATCTTGATTTGGGCAATATACCTCTAATAAAATTTAATAACTAATAAGAGATCCATGCGGCGGTTGAAAAAATTATGGGCAAAACGTGTGCCTAATTAGCAAAATTCCTATAAATAATTCATTTGGGTGATAAAGAATTAGCACTTCATTCTTAACAGGGCACCAGAACTTATGAGCCAGGCATAATAATCTGAAATTAGAAATCTGGAAAGGCTTAAGAATCACTCTGGTTCTGTATTTTTTTCTAAATTTTAGAGATAAGAAATGTCAGCCCGATAAGAATCTTTGGGTTTTTTAATGCTCAATATAGTATGAAGGCTTCTATTATTGATTATTCAAGTAAAACGCAGTGATTATTTTCTGTGTCCGAAGTATACGATCGATATGGAGAAGTATGAAAAAGATGCTTTTATAACATATATATATAGTTATTAGTTTTCAGACCACACCTTAGGTTTTAGAACTGGCCTCATTTTTATCGTCTAATAAAGCGTTAATAGTTTTCCTCCTCAATCTTCAATGTTTTTAGTAGAACCACTGATTAAACTCTCTACACGATCCAAATAATTTTTACTTATAACTAACCAGATTCTCCTTCATATTTAAACTAGCCGCGATATTAAGGTGATGGCTAATCGGTGACACTCACATTTTTCGGATTTTCACACAATTTTAATAATCCAATACCTCTGATCCATGACTCAAGTTACTGGTAGATAAATAACTCACGATATATTTTATCCGAAGATTTATTATTCAGTTATCCAATATAGTTTTGGGTAAATTTTCCATTTATTAACTTATATCTGGTTTATCAAATTCCATACTTTAATCGTTTAACATCTTAAATTAAGGCAACAATTATATTATTGTCCTGTTGCTTGGAAAGTTTGCTCGAACACTTAAATTGTACATCGTTTAAAGCGAATAAAATATTATTTTTTTACTTTCTTTAGATTGAGGTTCAAATCTAAAAAAGGACATGCAACTCCGGTTAAGTGCACGCTTTTCCCGGTCACGAGGCTGTGCACTTAACCGAAGTTTAATGTATTTAATTCAGAACCTGTAAAATAATCATTTATTTTGTGACAAGTAACTTCATACAGTTATGTCTCGAAGTAGAAATGTCTGATAGTTTCTGAATCATCGATATTTATCCATGAGCATAAAAACTCTTTTTGGTATTTATGCACATTTTAACGTCTTATAATTTTGTCGTGATTTTATTTATACATACAGAGCACAATATTTATCATGATTTGCGTGTCTACTTCCAAACATGGACCCAGTTTGTTGTTCTATAGATGATTATTAAACAACACAATTTAGGGTTCATGCCAAATTTAAGGCGTCTGAACTCCATGATTATCTCTGTAGTTCCTAAGAATACAAATTCCTTAAAAGATTAAGAAAATGAAAACTTTAAATGAGATTTGATGCAATTTAATTTATGGATTTTTCTTCAATTAGTTTTTTATTTATAATTTTTGATGTTTTCCAGGAAACCTGGAGCTCTTTAATCATTATGGGAGTTATCTACCCGGTTCTGTTTCAAAATCAATCTCACCAGCACCAAACCAACTTGTAATTTTCGAAGTTTCACCTACATCATTTCATGCAGTAATTAATCACAAACAATCAGGTGTCAGAAGTTCTGAAAATTAAAACAAGATATTCAATAACCGGGTGGTTTCATGTTTCGAAAGCACATATATCTGAAAACTTCTCGCCAGATCCCTCAATAGTCCTTGTTTTGAATATTAAAGGTTGAAACAATGGACACGTGCATCAACTCATATTTTGTTAACGCATCTACAAACTCAAAAATTGCAGAAACTCTTTTTGAAACTTTCGGAATTCAACTTAAGTGCTTCCTGAAGGTATGTAACATTTAATTCAAAGAATGTAAGTTGTCATCAAATAAAAAACGAGTTACGCGAACCTGGACTCGTTTGGATGCAGGATAATTTATCAAACTCTCAGTTTTTTTTAAGTTAATTTAGTGCATGGGAACTTCTTGAATATTCATCGATTCCAAACCATTTTTTGACCAAAAAACTAGTTTGGCTTCTTGTTTCTGACTACTTTCTTAAAAAGATACCAGGTTTCGATCAGTTTCAGATACCGAATCTAAGACTAATTGAAGTTATCATGCTGTGATTCATAGAATAAAGATGTGGACTTTTTTGCGAGAAATAACAATTTTTACCTAAAATTTCTGAAGTTGAAGCACGGCTCTTTTTCGATAGCTCGGGATGAAGATCCAGAGTTTTTTGGAGATTACATCGATGTTTATTTTCATCTCGCCGAAAATGGTGATTCTCGAATTATTTAGACTGGAAAACGGAGTATGGTGGATCCATTTCCTACCACGAGACATCGTCTGGAAGTTCGGTATAAATTTTATTAAGACAGACAATTTGCCTCGAGCCTCAAGACAACACCCTATCCGTCGTCATAAATCCATCTGGGATCATACGAATTCAGAAGCATATCAACTGTTTGTCCCTCCAGACCGACTCTTTGCTGTATCAACTTCATCTCAGAATACCATTCAAAGCCAAGACCTGATTCGTTAGATAAACTCGATCAATAACACATGTTTTATTCAACAAGACAATATTTCATTGCCTATCACACGCGTTTCTCGACATAGGAATAAGTCAACTACTGACTCAATTGTTTTCGTTGCAGAATATGCATTACAAGGTTTCCTAGTTGGTCATCAACGCTTTCTGTGTTTGATTTATGAATAATTAAAACATGACTCCAGGTTAGGATCATTTAGGCGACTTCTGCGTCATCCACGTCTTCATGATAGTAAAATCGAACAAAAATTGGAGTTCCTGGGCGATGAATCACATACAAGCATCATTTTTAAAGCTAACAAATTTGAAAGGGTAAACGATCTATTTTGACCCCTCTCCATATTGTCTATGTTCAAACTAAATCAGGGTTCTTGAGGTAAGTGAACATCATGCGACCCGTTGGCCGATACCTCTGACGCTTGATAAGGCGAGGTTTATCACTGTGTTTAAAAAGTAGAGATATGCCCAAATCATATTTTTGATAAAAGACCTCGTGAAAGATTACCAAGATTTTTGAACAGTCAAACGCCACGAAACTAATCTCCACATGCTATCAGGGTAACACCTTAGTTTTTGTTGTTATGAATCTTGAGTACGTCACCATTATCAATGTAAAGCTGTGTCCAAACTAAATACGCTTGCAGATAAATTAGGAACACTCGTCTCTCACCAAGAAATATAGAGATTAGCTAGAACAAAAACTCTAATAAAGTTTCAGGCGCTAATTTATCACCTGTTTCCACAATTAGCATTCTGGATTGGTAGTAGTAACGAAACGCATAGAAATCGCCTAAAATCTGCACATCAGAACTCCACTTTTTTAAATATATATCATTTAAAAGCTATGATTCACCATTTAACGTTGTTTTAAGTAGAGGGTAAAGTTTTTAAAGTGGCAAACAATATTAACAATTCTGGCGATGGGCGTGTTTTATTTTTACCGAGGAAGATTAAAATCGCTCCTATTTTAGTGAATAAAAAAGAAGAAAGAAAGCTCATCGGAGTGAAAAAAAACATTATATAAAATAAAGTCGTAAGCATAAGACATCAACACAAAAACCCAAAAACTTAAAAAAACTTAATGTCGAAATATGATAAGAATGATTCTGAAGGGGGTATGGGCGAATTGGATAAATTTATTTTTAATAGTTTTAATTAAAAACAGAACAGTTTTACATGAAACATGACAACATTTAATTGCATCCAATATTTACGTATTTTAGGATCAACGCACGTGAGTTCATTTCATGCGTTTTTTCAGTGGTTCATTCCACCTTCGTTATAAGTGAATAATAAAATAAAAAAAAGGCTACATCGGAGCGAAAAAACAAAAATAAAGCATTATACAAAATAAAATAGTCATAGGCCAAAGACATCAGCACTAAAAATCAAAAAATTTCTAAAACAAATAAAACTTAAATGTCCAAATCTGATAAAAATGATTCTGAAGGGGATATGGGGTAATTAGATACATTTATCTTTAATTTTTTTTACTAAAAACAGAACAGTTTACATGAAAAATAACTTAAATTTGAATTTCATTGAATATTTACATATTTTAAGATTAGAGCACATGAGTAAATTTTAGGCGGTTCATTCCACCTTCGTCTATATCGAGAATTTTAAAGAGGTTCCATTATGGGCTAGGAATGTGCCCTCTTAAGCTTTTGTACTTTAAAAGCTAATTAATGTTTACGAATTACATAATATATAATCATCAACGATTGTGACGTCAAAATTGTTTCCAAATGCCAAATATATTTCTAGGATTTTAGTCAGAATAATTTCAATAAAACGTCGCTGGGGCAATTTTATTGCTCACAGTCCAAAAATATAATATCAGCAGCGAATTCAAGTATAATGTCTCGAAACGCAGATATGAAGGGATTCCAAAGATTTGTGAGTTTTTTCCTGGCGCAAATAAAGCAAGGGGAGAAAGTCATATCAGGGTTTTCTGCTATTTCTAGTATCTATATCATCTTTTATTTAGATTTATAGGAGAATGTCCTCTTCAACAGTGGCATCTTTTTGACAACTATTTTTCGCAACATAGCCACGCCTTGCTTTGAAACCAATCGAATTGCCCCGATGTGACGAGGGAGCAGCGTTCCGGTGGATTGATTACTCTCCTAAATAAGGTACTCGATGGCAGAATCGTCACTAGTAAAAATTGAATTAATGCTTATTTTAAAGAATCATTGATACGATAATAAATGATATGGATGGATTGTCTAATAAAACATTAACTTTTATTTCATTCTAAATTTTTGTGGCACAACAATAATCCGAACATGAAAATAGAACCACTTTCTGATATTGAGTTAGAAATAAAAAAATCCCAACAAAATATGGGTAATTAGATCTTGAAAACGCACAAAGAAGCATTTTTAAAGTAAAATCACGTTAAATCAACCATACGATTAAAAGCCAGAATCGTTTATAGCATATCTTAATGTAAGATTAAATTTAAACGGAGGCTTAAGGAAAGGGTAGATACTCTATACCAGATCCTCATTTGGGGCTATACACGTACAGGACACAACGCTATTGGTTGTGACGCTTGAAGAATAATCTAATCGATAAATGAATTTAGAGAGGTGTTAAACCCGGGGTCCGTGTAGAGCTTCTAGGGAGCCCCCCACTTTAGCTTGAAATTTCTTTGGGGTCCAAAGCATAAAAAAGGCTGAAAAGCTCTGGCTCTGAGAAACATTTCCAATTGCATGATCCGAAAAAACAAAGTGCCATATCTTCAAACAACTTTCGCTATTTGTCCGAGAATATCCAAGCCACGTTAGCGAATAGTGTTGTCAGTTTTTAAAGTGTAATATAGAAAAAATGTTGAATATAAAGTAGATCAGTAGGGTCGAACTGTTAATATCCGAATTGCCTGGTAGGATCCGATGGTTAAGGGCCAAAACAGGTGATATATCGTCCTCTAAAAATTTGAATATTACATAATAATCATACATCTAAATTTAAAAAGGTGGATCGATAGTAAACAGATCGAGTATAATCAGTAAAATCTGCTGAAACTTTGAAGGACTTGTAGCGGACGACATTCAAAGAATTTAGTAGATTCTGGTTTATACGCCCTTTGTAACCAGCCTTTCTGATCAACGAATAAATAGTTTGCTCTTTACTCCAGTTATGCTCAGAAGCAACATCAGGTAAATATGTAGCATTGTAACGGGTGTTACTGATGGTA
The DNA here is from genome assembly GCA_000827895.1 of Thelohanellus kitauei. NCBI lineage: Eukaryota > Metazoa > Cnidaria > Myxozoa > Bivalvulida > Myxobolidae > Thelohanellus > Thelohanellus kitauei. Next base: position 232,965 of record JWZT01003445.1, read on the forward strand.
AAAACGATTTTAAGACCATGAATCCCAACCTATAGTTATATCTACTATACTTGCCAATCTCGGCGGTGAGAACATGGTTCAAAATCTCCTAGTATCGACACACAGCAGACGAGTCCAGAGAGTTCATCGAAACTAATTGGCACGAATCGTCGATCGTCAAAGGCGCTGGATTAAAACAGAAAAAAACCTAGCAAGGGCATAAGCCACAAGTTCTTGTCTAAACGCTCGAGGACGAAACGTGCCGATACAACCTCTAAGTCGATTAAATGAACGCCAGGTAATGAAAAGTGGACTAATAATTATGCAACAAACACTCGATCAAGGGGCAGGTGCGTGGGATCAACCGGCACGCTGTTCAAAAGGCGTCGTGCCAAAACATCGAAACAGAAACAGGGAATATCGATAGTGAGCTCGATTGACAGTGATGGACTGATTTCGGAGGCTGGGTTCTCGTCTACTTCTGTTCTAGACATCAATCGTCATTGCTTCATCAGCCGCACCGGCTAAATAATCTGATAAATTATAGGTGATAAATCTGCGTTTAGTTTGTAATTTCTGAGATCGCCCTCGATTAATCATCCATCGACATGTTAGAACGTAAAACAGTATAGTTTTGAACCGATTTGCGAAAATGGGATTTAAACAAACGACCTGTTTCTGGTGACAATCATTTGAGAATTTGATGAATATTATAACGTTTTCCATTTTTTTTATCACAGCGCCGGCCTCAGGAATATCAACATTAACCACTTTATACGCATGGCAATAGCTTCAAATATTTGTAAAAGCTGTATCAGCCTCTTTTTTTGAACGAACCACTCAGTCTCGAGAGAGGCGTGATGTTGTTTCTAAGCCATCAATCCATTCAAAAAAATGCATGGTAGCAGTTTCAAAACGCTAATCCAAATCCGAACAACTCTGGAAGAAATGTATTATTTCCTGACAGTTTGGAGAGATAGAATGCAAAAAAATGATGTGATGTAAGCTATACAAATCGACTGACCCACATTTTCAAATGACGCTGTTCAAATTTTCTTGGCCGATTTTATCACAGAAAAACCATGACAAGATTATGAGAAGATATTTTATAATCTGTTGATTTCATAGATCGATTTATCGGTTATTAAGATATCAATACATAAGTATTAAGCAATTAACTTCGTTTCCTCAGTTCAATTGATCAGGAGTTTTATTGCTTTAATTTCACATTTTAATTATTTTTGATCATTCAATCGGTTTGAGAATTTATCAAAATTGCCGAATAGTAAACTGTGGGTTTTTTGACATGAGAACATTTTGCATCCCATCTTTGTTTCATTCGCAAATATTCTAATTTTGATGAATCGTACATTTCTAAATTTCATCCAAGTCGGAGTGGCGAAGGTGCTAGAGATTCAGCCAGTAATTTTGTCGAGACAAGAAGTAGTCGATATAAGAAAACTGGCAACGAAAGCAAACAAATATGAATATCTTTGAAGCATTGGGGAAACATGCCTTTTTTGATCATATTATTGATCTATATGAACTCTGGATAACATTTTAGAGCCGAAAGCGAGGATCGGAGAAATCATTCGCGCTCAAGACTCAAGGATACAAAAGAGCACAAAAACGTAAATTACAGATCAATCCCCAAGTAAAGATAGTCATCTAAAAATTTAGGTATTGTAATCATTTATTCAACTTTTTAAGTAAAAACAGGAAGAAAATATCAAGCTTATGCTTCAGGAAGATCTAAGGCAGCCTATTCCGGCACTACTTTATATGATTGTGTAAGGATTCAACGAACCAGGTGTTAACGTTGTGCATGTAAAACAGTCGTTCGTGTTCCCCGATGTTCTTACCTCGAATCATGATGTATCGTAGGAGCCTTGAAATTTTGGTATAATGCTCTCAGATCCTGATAGACCATTTGATCCTCTGTCAATTGTTGATCATGTCCGTATATACATAAATATTCGGGCAGTTATCTGGGTTTGTAATGAACCTTCCAATACATGAAAACTTGGTATTCATTAACCTGGTGATCGGGTGCGCGCGCATAAAAATCAAAAGATTAAGCATTAATTACATGTTTATATTAAAGATTAAGTACTTTTTATCACGCCGGGTTTTCACGCTAAATTGACTTTTTTAAAATTCAATTTTTCCGGGAACAATTATGAAAAAATTTAATATAAAAACTTATGAAGAGTTTTTAGTTTTCTATAGTTTTGGTTTGTAGGAACCATCTTACATAAACACAGGTGTCGATATTAACTATCAGAATATTCTCCTGTAATGGTTGCTAGTCTGGTAAACATCAACCTCTTGATCAGCTTCACGTGTCTAAAATTATTTAAATAGCGGNAGAATTATTAGAAAGTCATTTACACGAATTTATGTGGCGGAGTAGGTCAAATTGAAATATTTACGACACTTTTACAAAGTTAATAAGAGAAGCAGCAAATCAACATCCAATCGAATTCTAATCATTTGGTTCGTCATTTTTATATTTAAATGAGTTCTTATTTGCGATAATTTTTATGCTGTTCGCCATAGTGATGACCGGGTAAATGATAATGGCTAGCTCATCTGTCATGGAGTAAAATAGCTGAATATTCATTTCGATTCTACTGTTCTCTAAATCCCTTCCACTTAGAATCACCTCATATATCGGGTTTAATAAAGGAAAATAAGATTGTAAATAACAAATTCCAATTCTCTTCAGGGTAAAACTGCGAAATTTTTGAGGCTTGTGAAATGTTAATTTGTATGATTGCAACCCTCCGAGTATTGACCAGATTGTCTTGTTCGTTGTATAAAAAAATTTATTCGGTATATCGAAGGGAAACGTTCTCGCTTATTTGGTGGGTTGATTATTTTTTTGTACACTGCTCCATATTTTTCATCACGCAACAAACAGATATTGTTAGACCTTATGATTGGTACTGCAAGAAGCGATATAGTGCTAATTGGTGATCGACTCCTTTTTTCGATTGTGTAAAATCATGCCGAAACAAGAGTGTTATGGTTAATATCGCCAGCTGGGTTTCTATGTAAGATGGATCCTAAAAATCATAATTATTGAAAACTTAAAATTATTCAAAATTTTTTATATTGATCATAATTTTTTGCTGACAAAATTGAATTTCAAAAAAGTCAATTTAGCGTAAAAACCCAGCGTGATAAAAAGTACTTAATCTTTAATATAAACATGTAATTAATGCTTAATTTTTTGATCCTCAGGCGCGCGCAACCGATCACCAGGTTAATGATTACCGAAAACTTTTCGGTGGTAAGAAAATTGGAGTATTGGTCAATCTAGATGGTTGTAAAAATCCGAGAGTTCTTCATAAAACATTTCTTATGCGCAACCGCGGACCAAAAATTCCTACTTCAATATTCTTCTGCGTTCGTCTGAAGTTAACCCCTTACAAATGCAAACATTATGATTCTGAATACGACTTTGATGTTTAAACATTGCCAACGAATAATTCAGTCTTATCTCCTATCAGGCATTGAGACCTTTAGTGCGAATTAACCGGGTTTACATTCAAAGAGACGAACCTTATTAAAATTTGCTATTCACAAATCTTTCTAAGATTTCTCAAAGTTATAACTGAAATACTGGGTATTAGTGAAGAATTCACAATTCAAGTTCATACTCATAATATGAGATTCCACCATAGAAATCCCGACTTTTATGACACTTACCCATATCATATGTATAACCTCCCAAGATACTGTCCCTTCCTTAACCGACACGAGGAAGTTTTTTTCTCAGTTAACATCTTTAGTAAGAGGAACCAACATTCCAAGTAATGCAACCGATCTTATTCAAGGGATGATAAACTCGTGTACTTTGGTGACTTCACAAACTTTAACAAATAATATTGGCCACATTGAAAGTTTCCTTCAAGACTTCATATTGGAAAAAAAGTATCAACAGAGATTAATGTACAATTGTTATTTACATTCTAAAAGTGAATTTGTCGAATAGCAAGCCTTATAGTTTTATGTATTTCAAATTTTAATAAGGTGCGTAGAGTTGAATGTAAAACCCGACATTGAAACAAAAATTTTAACATAAAAACTGGACTGAATCATCTAAAATGAAAAAAATTGCTACACCTATCCCTCGATTTTCATGGTAGATTGGTTCCACGAGAAACCATATAAATCAAAACCGTATAAACCGACTGCAAGAATGTATGTAAAACGGATACATTGGTTCAACTCAATGTTAAACCGAGAGAATTTAGACCAGGATGCCATAAGAACCAAAACATGTTTTTCCCACAATTAAAAAATTTCAAAATCGAAATCCACATTCGTGTAATATTCAGCATCATGTATTTTCTATCTTCATTTGTTTCTTAAATAAAAAAGACAAAAAATACACCACTCATGAACAAACAAAACCGAAATTTTATAAATATACAGTAAACCCTGTCTAATGTTCAGTTCTTGGGAAACAAGATTTCGAAAAGATGGAAAAATAGACAGGGTAACAAATAATTGTGGTAAAATGCAGTAAAACCCCTTAAGTTTACTTAAAATAAAATGAAAATTTAGATTTTCATTTATTTTGCACAGTCATAAACGCTTTATAAAGCTTTTGCAAATGAATATGTTAAGTTTTACGTACTTTGAGTTGTAAATTTATTATTAAATGTTTTATATTGTCTAAAATCTAATCCATCGGCACTGAATCTTTGATTCCATATCTAGAAACAACATATTACAGATACTAGACAAATTTTTTCTTTTCTTTAATACTCAGGCTATTTTTTTTGATTTCATCGTTTATTTTGCGCATGGTAAGTGACATGAAAAATGAAAATTACGACGTATTCAGAAATATCAATCCTAGTCAAAATTCAAATAAACGCGTTTTTGACTGAAAGATAGACAGGGTTTATTGTACATAGATTAACACATTCTCAAAAATAATTAACATGTAGTGTTTTTCAAAGTATTTAAATTAGGGTCCCTTTATTCTTGTTTATGCTCATTTTTCACGCCTCTTTCTCTAAGAAATACAGATCCTTATCTTGGTCTTTTAATTTATCTTTTGTTGATGCCATTGAATCTTTGATCACCATTTGTTAAGTTAGGTCTACTCCTGTATCAACTCTTCTATGGCGCTCCGTAATGTTTGTGATCGAGAAACTGCCTTATTAAACCTTGACAATGAATAACTCTATTTCTAACAAAGTAATTTTATTATTCAGGCTAACAAGAGAAGAGTTTCATAATTCGAGATAGAAATTTTGAAACGAATCTAAATAAAATGCAAATTTAGATTAATAACAAAACTTCCATTCCTCCTCTGAATATTTTTGTTATCATTTGGGATCTTAAGGTTAATATGTGTATTTGACGCCTTTCCCTGTATTAATGATTTCAATAACTCAATTTTTTAACGAATTTATTCACATTACGAAAATCATATATAACAAAAATTATCATACCGGGGTTTCGGTGCAAATTAGCGTTTGTCCAGACCAATTTGGTGAAGCTGTTTTTTTGCGGCGGTTTCCAGTTAGATTTGGTTTTTAGTCAGTCAAATTTGACTGGACAAACGCTAATTTGCACCGAAAACCCCTTAAATACCCATGTAAATTGAGAAATATATGTATTTAATTTAATTTGCTTTGCACGTTTATAATTTATTACTGCCCTCAAATTGCTTAAGAGGGGTTTTTAAATAGGTGATATCTGCCCAGTATACAGGAACATCAAGATTTCAACGAGTTCATCATGTTATGATTTATTCGTACTCAATAAGTATCAAAAATTAGTTTTTCAACCAAAAATAAAGTTGGTACAAAATTCTTGTACGTGTGTGTTGCCGGTTCAGTAAATCAGTAGTATGTTAAATAGTTAACAAATTACTCAAATTATTACTTATGGCTTAGAACTGAGGCTTTTTTTGATGTTCGCGGAAACCTCGGTGCGCGGAAAAATCAACCAATCATCTCCATTGTAGCTAAACCTCTTATCTCGACATCTAAGAAGTAGCAATTGAATTGAAGAGTGAGTACGTTGATATTCTGTCGCACACTAAATTGTGAAGGTTACCAGAGAAAATGTTTTAGAACGTTTTTCTTCAATTTTGACAAAAATTGGAGCATTACTATTAGAGAATGACATTACATACCAAAACTATGATGCGATAAATGACTCAAAAACTTTAATTTCATCGAAGAAACTATGATTTATTCCAATTAACTTAAAATACACGCTAAAGGAATCAATGTTATTCATGAAGGATGAATTTACTTTAAAAATAATTAACTTGTTTTTATCAAGATTTTGAAAGAAGAGCGCTGATTCTGTTTCAAACCCTTCCGAAACATCGTCAAGATAATCATTCTGATATTTTCTATTTATAAAAAAACAAAATGAAATACAAGGGAATGCTTCTCGAACTCAGAAACAGTCAAATAATTTTAATCTATGTTATAAAGCCCGTAAATACCACGGTAACATATTTGAATACTTCTCCCATTAATATTGACATTATCTGTAAATGAAATTGTTGGAATAAGAAAACAAAGAATTAAATAGTTCTACGTTTGAACGCCGAAATACAGATTTGTAAATCTAGGAGAAAAAGTATTAACTAAGTCTATATAATATGGAGGTTGGATTAACAGGACCCTTAAATGAGTATACGATGATTTTTAACGCATGGAAATTACTTCCGGACGAATTTGATCAGATGAACAACTAGCTCTTGGTGTTCTATTAATTTTTGTGTAGGCATTTGAGCGAGCTTTCATTATCGAAATGAGCCTCATAACCAATAAATTAAGATGTTGTCTTATTGACGAGAACCGGAAGTGGTGCCAAAATTAAAAAAAACACATAATTTTCGAATGAGATATTAGGCCAATTTTCATATTAATTACTTGAGAGTCATTGTTATAATTAAATTTTATGGATGATTTGTATAAGTTGACTCATATCAATATGATCATTGTTTAGCATCGTTTTAAGTATCATCCCTTCCGTCCCTGTTCCAATGAATAATTATTCATTTTATTAAATTTTTACTATTACATTTAAAAAAAGTAAAAAAAATACACTGTGGGTCTTTAAAAAATGTGTTGTTACTCATTTTTGGCTCTTTGAGTCCAAAAGGTTGTCGACCCCTGGGCTAGAGAGTGGTTCTGAGCTTATAATATCCTTGTTATTTGCAAGGAATCAGCCTAATCTGGACAGAAATATAAAAAATACCAAAAAATGAGGAAAGATTTTGAACATAACACGAATAGATCTGGGCCAAAATGTAATATCAGAAAATATTGTATTTATCATTTTTTACTTCATGTTTTACTTTGTTACCATTCTCATCACAGTTTTTCCAATCTAATTCCGTGTTTATCAAAAAAGATCGAAATTTTTGCATTACGAAAGGTCTTGAGAAAATGGAAAAGAACCGAACACTGTAAAAGCCGACTCAATAAGTGTATAATCCAGCCTATGAATGAAATTTTATTTGTGGCAACTTTTATATCATTTTTGCAGAATTATTAAATAGCTTGCACATGCATATATTTCGGCGATTCGACCATGAATTTGATCACTGGCAGACATCACTCTTTTTACCAGTTACCAAATGATTCTTGAAAGAAGCTAACAATTAGAGATATAATAGAACTCAACGATTTGTTGAGTGAATCACGAGGATGCCTATTATCAAAGAATACCAATTTTTATGACCTAACTTAAGCAATAGCCTAGAAAAGTAGTCTAACAGTACTAATAGAGCCTAAGTACAGATGGCTTTCCAGGTTGTGATTGAATCCAAGGGTATCATCCTATCGATATGAACATTTGTACTTAATAAGAATTTTTAAATTTTTAGAATCAATAGAATTCGCTCTGGCTGTAGTTTTGCCAAATATGTTTAAGGTTTTGATGACGACAACAAATTATAATTAGTTGAGATTTGTTATTAATAACACATATACGCGTTACAAAATGCTATGTTACTAAAACTTGTATTTTCCAAAGAATCAAATAAAATTTCCTGAAAAAATGTTGTGGATGACGTCACAACCAAACAAGACAAATTGGAGAAAGTTTAACATTGCATTTTTAAGCCACTCAATATTATGACAACCCACTAAAGGTTAGATTAAACTATTCTGTTTGGTTTAGGTCAGAAATACTTTGAGAAAAATTAAATGTTTTTTTATGATTGGTATGTTCAGTCTGAGAATTCATTTTTAAGATGAATACATAAAAATCAAAACATCATTCTCATAATCATCAAATTGAAAAGTCATTTACTGACTGGCCCAGATTCATATAAACAACATTTTGAAAAATGAAGTGTGTATTGTTGAGAAAACATAAAAATCCTTTTATTAGCTATTTAAAACATTTCAAATAATCAAGCTTTGACAATATTTGAGTTATTAATTTGGTATATAATCCTAGCTTACAAATCAAACACACCCATATTTAATCAAAATATTAATCCGATACGTATTGCCCAAAAAATGGACGACACGGCGCCACTGAGGATAAGAAAGGCAGTTATGTTCTATCTTTTCTTTTTTACTTGTATTTACGGATTCCGAATGTTGGGAGAAGGTCAAGGAAAGCTACAATTTACTTGGCTGTTCGAGGACAATATATCTGTGAATGTTGTTGAAAAAATCTCTCCAACAAATTTTGGAAATGGTAAATTCAATAGGTTTTTTTGGATTTATGACAAATTTAATATCATCATAAATATATTATTTTTTCACACAATGTTAGCATCTTATATTTCAACGATCAGATGTCGAAATTTCAAGTACGTTTTAATTTCCTCAGTTGCTTTAAGTACCTTTTTGTTTAACTTCAGCAATGTTATTTTTGATTGATATCGCCTTATTCATTGCTCATATATATATAACACGTAAGTATTTATTTACCTTAGAAATCGGTCAACCTAAAGGAATTACCATCACCATTCTGATGAACGGGTTGCAATTTTTTATTGGAGGGATTTTAGTTGTGTTTGCGCACGTGTTAAACTTGTTGGTCAAAGACTCAGAAAACAATATTTTATTAGATTCTTTACATGATTTCGATTGATTAGTTTATTCATACTATTTGATTTTAAAAATAATTTGACTCGTAGATTTTCGAAACTTAATACATCTATCCTTCGATTTACACGGTTGATTGGTGCCGTCGGAAAACATGTAAATCCAAATTGTGTTAACCGAGGCCAAGAAAGCATGTAAAATACATAAATTGGTTAAACTCATCTTTAAACCTATGTAAATTAAATATCAAATATACGGAAAAATGATAGATAGTCTAAAAAAAACCGTGTAAATAAAGACCAGAAGTTCATAAGAACCAGAGCCTGTTTTCCATAATAAAAAATTTCAAAATCAAAACCCATACTCGTGTAGTACTCAGCATCACGAATTTTCTATTTAAATTGGTTTCTTGAATAACAAAGACAAAAAATAGACCTCTTGAACAAAAATACAGGAATTTTATTGATACGCATAAATTAACAAACGTTCCAAATAGTTTGCACTTAGTATTTTCGGAATGTTTAAACGAGGGGTCATTTAGTCTTGTTTAAGCTCATTCTTCGCATCCATAGTTCGCAGAAAGATAAATCATTACCCTGGTCTTTTATTTTGTCTTATGTTGATCCCATGAAATCCGTGACCATCATTTGTTAAGTTTTGTCTACCCCTGTATCGGTTCTTCAACTGCGCTCATTGATGTTTTTTTTCGAATAAAACTGACTTATTAAACCCTAAATTAGTATATATATATCCATTATTAACTGATTGATTCCATCATTGATGTATACATTTCTTCCCAGCGAACGAATATCGCTTTGGTACCGTAACTCTAGTGGGCAGAGGTATGGGGGTGAATGTTTAGCGAGTGAGAGTCTTGCACTACCCGAGTCTATGCCGTGCAGACGGGTGCCTAGACGGAGTGCGACCCTAGAAGGGATTGTTGCATGTGAACAACATCGCAATTCAGATCGATATATAGTTTTCCCTCAGTAATGTACCAGTACAGGTTTGAACACCTCCAAAGACCTAGATAAAAAAACCATTGAGGTTTACAAGAGTAGAGTTTCAAATTGTGAGATCGAAATTCTTAAATGAATCTAAAATGACAATTTAGCTCAAAAACATAACTACCATTGTTCCTATGTAGATTTTGGGTTTCATTTTGGTGATTCAGATTGATATTCGTACATGACTCGTTTCCAGAAGTTAAATGATTTCAATTAACTCGATTTGTTAAACGCATATACTCGGTTTACGCGAGCTCAAATGTAAAAATGGAGTTTAACAAACCGTGTATATTGAATTTCAGCTTCTTAAACAATGGTTCACAAACTTTTTGGCTCCTGGCACACTCGATCATTTTACACACCTCCCCAATATAAAAATATGATTAATCAGTTTTTTTGTTTTTCATTTGTTTTCAAGGCGCACAGTTTTAGAAATACTGTTCTAAACACTCTAACAACAATATACTACGAGGGTATCGGGATTAGTGCAGCCATTCCATGTATGCTCCACAGATTTATCTGTCTACTATTCTATCCGCGTCAACTCATTCAGCCAGCCTGTAAAAATTGGACCAAATTTTGTAGAATTTCAAGTGATTGATGTATATCTAACGATTTTTGAAAATGATGTCATTTTAACACATTTTTTTTGTCATGCGTGTTCTGAAGAATATCAACATTTTTGGATAATTTATTGGATTCTGAATTCATTTGACAAAATTGACTTTTTGATCTATTTCATGTGTTTTTAAGAAGAATAGAACAAAATTGACAATATAATATGCAATATGGGCGCAATCGACTTCAACCTGCAGTCGAGGTATCTCTTGGTAAATTAAATGAGGGACTAATGTTTTATTTTTACAGATTAGTACATCGTGGTTCATTCTTCTGTTTGGAAAATCTACAAATAATATACGATTGATGTTCCAGAAGTTCTTGATATTGTAATCTAATACTCTAAAAATATTCATTATAAAGATCGATAAATACAAACACTTTAAATCACATCCTATTCAATCGTAAAAAAATGATATTTATGACAAAAAACTAAATAATCAACTAATGGATTATTTTCATCTTTACCGTTTTTACATTCAATAGTTTTCACCGTGATTTTCACTCGTTTCCACCCTATTGCGCATGTGTGTATTTTTAAAATAAAATATATAATTTTATTTCTTTTTCGTCGTAATTGACCATTTTAATGATGATTATTTGAATATTCATATTAAACTATTCGAACATTTAGGTTAAATTCTTCGTTTTCTGTCATTATTTTGAATAATGTGCCCTTAAAATATGACGCGCGCGCATTGGGTGAGCACTAATGAATGTAAAAACCGATAATAGAGAATAATGATTTCAATATTTACTAATTTTTAACTATTATTTCCTTTCAAAACGTTTTTTTATTGTTATATGTACCGTTTCCATGATATCCTGGGTCAATTACGACGAAAAAGAAATAAAAT
>JWZT01003445.1:246878-268260 GCA_000827895.1 Thelohanellus kitauei
AATAAGGGATGGACCTTTTTTTGATTAAGGTTTCATCTTTATCTTAAATCAAAATCGGAACCGAATTTACTTTTTAAATTTTTAAATAATCTGTTGCGTTAAAAATGGTTTCTCGTTATTCATAGATTTTGCAGAACTTGTAGAAATCATATAAGATTATTGCGACATTAATAAAATTCCTTCCGTTGAAGTTTACTGCCATGTATGTCCCTCGAAACTTTCCAACAGCATGGGCCAAGTATTCCTGATGCGGAATAATTAGGCCAATTTTATGGGTAACCAATTCAATTAGATCTTGTATATCTGAAGATCTAACGGTTAAAAACATTCTTAGGGATGTTGAGTAAGTACATTTTCATATGTCTGGGAGTGTTTTGTATGATAGACCACAAGAAAAGTAGAAAAGATTATGTTTTATCATTTCCATCACAAATCTCAGCTAAATTATCGAAATTAATTGCAAAATTTGTGTTGAATCATAAGCAGATTTTTTAATGAACAATATTCACTGACAATTCGATGTGGATTTGGCAGGAAAACTGATATATATGGCGAATCCGAAATTTAAAAAAGAATCCATATTCTATCTATCAATTCATTATATTTTTGTCCCGGTTTATCAATAACTCAACATTGGTTTCTTGAAATGTTCGCAGATGCGTATTCAGTAAAATAAGCCTTAAATTAACGATTGTGATTTCTATTTGTGCTTATCATCTCTGATTCCGAATTATCATTAAATTTAATCATGAGGTACAAGGTATTATCCAAATCTTAAACTGTTTTTGTTAGATCCTTCATTTGTACGGATAGTTTGGGTTTCTAATAACAATTTTTCATTGAAAATTAGGTTTAACAAATTTACCTGCCTTATCATGCCTAAATAACCTAATTGTCAACCAGAGATTATTTATCAAAGATGTAACTGTTATTAAACCAGAGCTCTGTCATTCGTCATCCTACAAACAATGTGGAGATGAAGTAGACTTCGGTTCAAAAATCGATTAAATGGGAATCAAACCCGAACCATTATACTCTAACCAGAATGGGAGTGTATCCCAAAATTTTAGATAAATGAGATGGAGGAAGATCCACAATAAATTCATAGACTAATCGTTTGACAAAATACTTAATCACACGATGGGATTTTCAGCTATGAATTTCGAATTATTCAAATGTTAAAATACTAAATCATTTTATTTTATAGGTCAAAATTTTGGTGTAAAACTTAATTAGCGAGGGTACCCTTGGTAGAAAAATGCTGAGATTAATGATAGCATAGATATATAAATTGCTTATAATGAGGCTCAAAAACTGTCAGACTTTGGCCACTTGCCCAAATTGAACATCCTCAAAGCGCCTTCGTAAAATCTTAAAATGCTACTGGAGCTATATTTTAATTTTTAAATAACTTAGATTGTGGTGTGTTTACTTTATTTTGGATAAATTTTCTTAATTTATCATTATTTGGTTTGTATTTTTCTGCTATTTGGAGCACGCGCAACGTTAGCAAGACCCATAAAAACGAACTATTATTTTAAAATGTGGCTCTCATTCAACAAAATATTTTTCACTTTAGGATTATAAACTGATAATTTTGAACAAGGATTAAATTATCCATAATGAACGAATGCCACAAAATGTTTGCCCTTGTATATCTGAAATAATTATTGAAAATACGATAATTTTGATGTGTGATTTTAAGACGAAATGCTGGCATTTTGAGCTGTTTCACACTTGCGATAAATTACATAATGAGAAATCGGTTTGTTTTTTTGACATGTTCTAAAGGTGTACAAACCGGAGCCGGTGCATTAATGCACGAACTTTACATCGACCGTGATTTCGACGTTGTTCACCTGCGACAGGGCAGAACCCTAGGTAGGGACTCTTCTGCAAGCAGATAAGGTAGTGCAGGACTCACACGTGGTAAACATTCACCCCCGTTCCTCTGCCCACTAGAGCGAAGATACCAAAGTGGCATTCGTTCGCTGGGAAGCAACGGTTTGTTTTAAGATAGGCAATGTTGAAAGTTCAGAATGTTAGTAATCAATTATTTTCATTATTGTGTTATGATTAACAAAAATGAATGAAAAATGTCATTAAATTCTGTCAATTTCATATTGATTCCCCGAATTATTTCAAACAGGACAGAAAACTCGAATATTCGAAAGGCACAAAAAAACAGAGGGACTGCCTCCGAAAAACAAATATTTCTTTAAAAATATTTGAGTGAATGCTAAAAAGCGGAGCTAGGTTGAATTAAACTTTGGACGATAATTCATTTAATTAACTCTAAAATACAAAATAAAGAAACTATCATATATTAAATTGATTGTTCGTTGATTCGACAATTTCCGTCTGAAGCTTCAGGTAAGAATCGAACAGTGAATGAAGTAAATATCAGAAAACATCCCATAGAAATTATGAATATATAGATCAAAACAATAATAAAAATTATTCTCCTTGATTCAGTATTTTCTAAAATAATATGATAATTACGTGTGATTTTTGAATAAAGAGCGAACAAAATTAAATCTACCACAAATAATATGGCTGAATTTAATTATTAAGATACTTAAAGCTGCTGAAGTTAAAATCACGTACGTAAACTTTCGATTTGTTGTTATTTGAATGATAAAACTTAACACAGCATGGAAAATGAAAATTTTTGTCAGGATATTGAATTTGTCATAAATCCATAAAAACCATTTGATTTTAGGGCTCTTATCTCCATTTCGCAATATTTTTTCAACTGAACTCTTTGAGCTATGGTCTCTTAATAACTGAGCCAAACGTGACTTTCCTTGACTTTCGATCAACATTAATGATCCATAAATAACTATATAAATTACAGAGTAAAAAATTGATATTCTACAAGTCTTCAATGTGACGTCATCGTTCATTTTTTCAGAAAAAGTAATCAGAAATAATATTCATATTGAAAATAGGCGTATCCAATTTCTAAAGATAGGATTGCTATATTACCAGTATAAAAACTCAAATATTGCAAAATCATCATAATTTGCTCTTATAAATATATTTTCACTGTGAATGGATAGATATCCGTTTTTACTTTATAATTTTCAAAATTCTGAATAAAAATCCAATTTTTGAGAGTTGGTTGGGACCAGATCAATCATATAGATCGGCCTGTAAATATTTTTTACCCAATCCTTATTAAAACCTGTTTTTGACTTTTGTTAGTTTAACCTTAGAAATATTATTTCATTCTAATTAAAAACTAATGAATTACAACTTATGATGTATGCCAAGCCATTAAAATTAAATCATGCCCATAACAACGAGTGTTGAGACACTAATTTAGGATCTGTAAAGTATAAATTTATTGTCATTTTACTATTTCATGTAAGATTTCCTGTCATGGATCTCTTGGCAACTTGTGGCGTCATTCATGGTATCTTGAATCTTGAAAGTGATATGAACCCGATTGAAGAATACGAATTTAGAAATAAATCTTGTTTTATCGTATTTGTCACCACGATTAATACACGTCTTCAACATTAATAATTTGATTTGGCCTTAAAGGCCTTATAAAACCGTTCGCTTTCATGATAACCAAAATAAAATAAGTCAAAATCTTAAATATAAGTACAAAACGCTAATATATAAATTTCGATTTTGTCTGATGTATAAAACTTTAATTTAGCAAATATCTGGCACGAGGCCTATACATATGCTCTCTATTACTTTATCACAACTTTTTGTATTAAAATATGAAATTAATTTTATGGAAAAATGAATGAAATTTCTTCTTCTGCAGGCTTACTCGTCCCTCACAAAAGGATCCTTGATTTTTATACGTTCCTGGACACTCTTTTTCGATAAATCAATTTCTGTGAAATATTTTAGTTCAACCATTTTATCAAATCAGGAATCGAATACTTTTTATGGAAAATCTCCGAATGATGACATGATCATTTAAAAACAGTCAAATGTTATATTTATGAAAAAAAGTTTTGATACATTTTAAAAGATATATGAATCATTTTTTTTATGGTTTCTTTAAAGGATTTACACTATTTTGTGTCTCGGGAATCACCAAGGGCCAGGTGTTTGTATCATCGGTTAATTGATGATTATTGTGAGTGCGGTAGACAATTATCAATTAAATTGACAACACGCAACTTCTAACAGGGCTTTGATGAAAGGTCAGAATGGCAAAGCTTGCTCACCTACTTTCTTAATTATTATACCATATACCAATGGGTATTTTAAAGGGGCAATTTAGAAGGCATTTTACTGAAATATTAAAATGATATCAATGGATTTAATGTTTAACTTGTTACAGGGTTAAAAAACCAATTTTCTAGCCTACGGGAGGTAAGTTGAAAATGTGAAATCAATATGAGCAATTGAGCAGCAAATATTCCGCTTGTTTAAATTTTAGATGAACAAAAACAAATGGAAAAATCTTTATCAATCAATAGTAAAACTGCTTATCGTTTATATTTGAGTTCAACGTTTTAATCAAATAAAAGAAAACTAAATACCAGGTCTTATTGGATCGTCATTTAGCTACAGAATCAAATATTCAAATATACTAAATTTATATGCGGTCAAAATGGAGACAGAAAGAAAACATTTTACCGTTTTCAAAAACAATGGAATGACGGCGCCACTATCCTTATTAGTAAGTATACACTCAATTTTTATCATTTCACAGTCCATCTTTGGCCCGAATAGAACATTTTCTCCCGAAATGGAAACGATTTTAAACAAGAAATCTTGAAAAATGCGGAACAATTCTTGAAGGCCTATTTAGAGGATCAGAAATTCTAACACTTCAGATTGTATGTAAATTAATCTCATTATGCAAAACATATTTATTAGACATTATTTAAGGCCCTATGTTTGAAATTTTTCTTTGCGTTCGAGAATATAATTTATCCTGTCTAATAGTGTCTAATCACTATTTTTTCCTTTGGTTCATCAAATTTTCTCCATTTTGTTATTGTTCTATTTTAATGTTTAAAGGAGTAATATTGATTGACCAATTATATATGCCTTGCGCCAAAGTGGAGAAACGCTGGTGAGTGGCGTATCATAACCATGGTAATTCTGGCAAAGAACAAATAAATATATTGTATAAAAGCACGCTTTTCTCAAATCAAAACTGGTATGTTTAAATATAAGATTTTTAGAGACGTCTTGAAAGTACGAAATTCAACAAATCAACTACAAATATCATTAATAGTCGGATGAGAAAAATACACGAAATAAAACACATAATTCAAAAACCAGAATGCTCGAGGATAAATACAGTCAAGCTCATACGTTAGTGCATTTTGTTTAACATGAAATATTACATGATTACTTGAAGAATATAATCGGTTTATTTGCAATCAATGCACAAAAAAAATTATAAAATTAGCTTAAAAATGCAAAATGAAATATTTCGAGCTTTTAAAATAAATTTTAAATGTGCATTGAGTCTGAATGACCAGGTAATATTCAACCAAAATTCATGTTATCTTTAATTGTTATCATAGTGTACTAATTTATGAGCTTGAATGTAACGTATGTGCTCTTTTAGCCCCGAATAATGTTATCCCGTCCAAATATCAGTCAATATTTTCTTTGTTGAGTGCTTGTGAAAGCATATCCCATTAAAAGTACAATTTCATTATTTTTTTCGAATTAAATCATTTTTCGACGAAACGTTGAACGGATCACAAGATTAACAATAAGTAAACCAGGAAATAGTTTTCGGATCACAAACACAGCCCGAACAATTAAAATTTTTATGTAAGTTACAACTATACGAAACAGATTTAAATGTTAAAACCCACAATTAATATTCTGTTTATCCCAGAATTTGTGTTTGATAATCGCAATCTTGAGATCACAGAATGGCCATTTTCGTTTTAAAAAAAAGTTTTAATATTCAAAGTCGAACAAAGGTAAAATGAGAGAAATAAATGAATAACTTGTCGTTGATTTTTGAAAGAATAACAACCTCCGATTCCTCAAGTTGAATTTTGGCGTTCAATTAAATTTTTTGACACGTAAAAACGATATTAACGAAGAAAAACGTTTCAACGAAATGATGCTACAATCAAACTGTTTCCACTGCCGCTTTAACTACCCAATTCAACGATTTTTAAAAAAGTTTATTAATCCAAGTAGATATATGCTGCTTTTAACATCAGGAATAAACATTATGTGCCAGAAATTATCTCAATACTGTTTGTATTTAAGCAAAAATTACTCCCATTCCCTTCGTATCATTTATACCTAAATAGTTTCAACTTGTATTTCACTAGAGGCGTAACATGTTTCGACATCATTTTCTACCTTATATTGTTGATCGAAAGTGCACATGGGTTAAGAATAAACCTCTAAATTTCGAGGAATAGAAATCAAAAGATCAGTATATTTGAATTCATTTCGCATTCACTAGTTCAAACATTCAATTTTAATCTGGATTCTTTTCTGATACGTATATATGGGTCCATTTCTTCAAATTTATCCAAGTATTTTCAACCCAGAAGCAAAAGTAGTCTTTTTTCATAAAAACTGCTGTTAAGTCCCGGAAAATCTTGTTATTCGTGATAAAGTTCTTCTAATTTCATTTTTCATTTAATAGATCTTTCATTTTGTTTATCTCCTAATAAATCTCAAAATATATTGGTATTACACAAGTATCAGGAATATATTATTTTCGTCTCAATTCGCCGTCTTTGTCGTAAATGCCTTCTCTTGTCTCTCACAAAATTTGAGTCCATATTTATCAAGATATTTTGTGAATAACTAAAAAGCTTTGTTGATTTGGGGTAGTAAATCATGATAATTACACGGTCGATAAAAAATTTATCGGCAATATCGTTACACAAAAATACATTTTATCCTATATTTGGGGAAGTATTTTCCTGGTTCTGTATGTGTTGAGATGACTAACAGAATCCATGCACTGAGCCTGGACTGATTGTGTCTCTCGAAGATAGATACCTCCGGCTTCCTTATACACCATTTTCCGTTCAAGACGTCCGACATTTCGATGCAGATATTCAAAAGTTCCATTAAGTGTTTTTTTTTATTGTAAGAAAGTAAATAATAGAGAGATTATTGCTGTTAGACTCAGTCCAATATTAGTACAAGGCTTGTATTAGACTCGAAAATTTAACCCCATATTTTCAAGACCCTTAAAGAATGAATATTTATAAATTTCATGTATTTTTTTATAATAAAAATACTAAATAAGAACTTTTGAATGTACACATTCGAAAGTCGGACATCTTGAACGGAAAATGGTGTATGTTTCATTAGAAACATATCCCTTTACTTGCTATCTGATATTCAGCGTATTTACGATCCACCTGTTATATCGCTGCAATACTGATAATGTAACATTTCAGCATCTTCACATTTTTAACGATGACATTTTGAAAACTAGCCACAAAATCGCTTCAAAATGTGTGACTCACAGTGGTTAATTTTTGTGATTATTTACCTATTCCATGATAAAACCGTCCGTTAATTTTACATCACGAGCCCCATGCCCTAAATTTTAGTATATGTATGAAGAGTAAATCTATCATAATTGTATTGGGCGATTTACGTTGATTTTTATAACATTTGAAACAGTTAAATCATGCATATTTTTATTGTGAATTTATAATTAATCGTAGAATTCTTCATGAGATGAGCTCTTAAATATTTATATTAAATTTTGGTTGTTACATCTATTTGTTTATCACTATAATTCAAATTTAAGATCTATATCGATGATTTCCGTTTATTAACACCATACGATTCTTGATTATCCTCGAATGATTTATTCTAGTGATAACTTTTCTTTTTTCTTCCCAGATTTTTTCTTAATAAAAAGTTGGGGGCGTTCCAAAACGATAATTTGTAATTTTGATTCATATTTAAACAAATATTTGTAGATTACATTGTAAAAGTTTCATATTTGAGAATGTATCAGATCTTTGCCCATTCAAAAATCCAGATTTAATTGGTCTTTGGTATCTTTATAATTTAGCGTCAATACAAAACAAAGTCTCAGATAACCCGTAAATTCTGGTCGAAAACTTTGTGAATTTTTAATTTTGCTGAAGTCGTATATTTGTAACAACTTATCTCCGCACCTTCGAGTTGATATGGAAAAACCAGATACAAAACTTAAATCGCTCTTTTTAATTATATCAATCGTCTTACAATCACTGCAATTTCAAAGTTGACAGATAGATTGAAGGCTAGGATTTTGTTTTTGAACTAATAGGCCCCGAAAAATATATGGCGACCCATGCTTTTTCTATATTCTTCTTTAATATTTTATACCTGGATAAGTCATATTTCGAGCGTCTTTAGCTGTTGTTAATATAATAAATTCGTGTTGATAGTCAGCTAAAGAGTTTTTCCCCTCTTTATACATTGTTTAAATCTCCGATTTGAAAATGATAAGATCTCGGATTACTTACCAACGCTAATGACTATCGAAGTGATAAAAATCCAAATACTTTTACAAAAATTCCTACACAGGGTATCTGCAAGTGTGGATGGTCGACACTCGTGCCCAGCTGATATCGATTAACATGCTTGGACGTAAAATCCTTACAACTTTTTAACGCACAAAAAATACGATTTATAACAAAAATTGGATGCAAGATCCTCAGCACGCAGATGCATTTTTATTCTTAGAGAGTTAAAATGACGACACAAATAAAAGTATTCAAAGAATATAAGAATGGTGACGTCATAGATTCTGTTTGAGATCGATACAACTATTTAACTCGGGAAAAATAGATGACGTGTGTTTCTGTATCACACATGGTGGCACTAAAAATTATGGCAGATATCAAAATTGAAATTTTTAAATTGTTAAGGGGTTTGCATCCATGATCGTTCAAATTACATTTCGAAACGCGCATATTCTTAAAATGCATATAAATGACCAAAAAAGAGAGTCAATCGCATCATTATAAAACAAAGTCAGATCCAACACAGAAATCTCGACCATTTTGTAGTCTGTGAGACCTAAGTTTATTGACTAATTAAGATTTTTGGCAGAGGATGAGAAATTAGAGGAGAAAAATACTGTCGGCCTCACACGAAAAATAGGTGTCAGAAGCACAAATATTTCATCATCGATTTGATAGATGAAGATTTATCAATAGCTTTGGTAGAATTCAAGAAAAAGCTTGACAAAAGATTTGGACAAAAGTTTGTATCATATCAATAGATATAACCTCGAATATATTGTGAGGTACCTCCGTCTCTAATGTATTGATGGATCATAAATAATTTGTGAATGGAACGAGATTCAATATGTGCATGAGATCTGTTTATGGCAGATCTCGAAATACTACCAAGCTAATGAAAGTCGTGACATCTATCAGATCTACGAAGGTGAGCATGTCTTAGTTGATCAACGACCAAATTATATCCTTTATGGTGATAGACAGATTATAATGGGAATTAATATGGGTTATTTTATTCACATTTATTCACAAAAATGATGGAATTCCATTTTCAACATTCTTAATTAATTATTGATAATAGTAATTTCATTAATATCAAAAATTCAATAATTGCTTTTTGACATTCGACTAAGTATTGTTCTTCATATTATCATTTTTTCAATCCAATTAATGAGGCTTTAGTAAAATAAAAGATTAAGATTACAGCTCACAAATTCTGAAGAAGTTAAGGCTGAAATACAGTCGTCGTACATATATATATATATACAATTTTCGGTCCAAAATTGCAGACTTTCCTATGATGACATTCAAAGGTTCCGATGTTTGAATTTATTATAAAAAGTAAATTTTAGAAAGATTCTTTACTGTTATGAAAAAATCCAATCTCGTTGAACGACAGCACGTATTCCAATCTAGAATCTATATAAATATCAATTTAAGCTTCGGAACCTTTGAATGTCATCGGCGGAAACTCGACCACTTTGGACCGAGAATGTTGTATATCAATGATTAATTTTGACTATATGGGATATTAAAAACGCCACAAGAGTTATATAGATTCCAGCCTATATACAGAGTCAAGATAGTACATTATACTTTAAAATATTAGTTCTCGTTAAATTATATGATATCCCAACTGAATTTTATTAATACGCAATTTGAATTTGAGTCTGAGCAATAATTGGCCAAAGTTGCGGATATATGATGATATATAGAAATTACCAAAAGTTTCGTTTGTTTGTGGAGCCCCTAACATCATTTTGACACTTATGGATATCAGAAATACCCAAAATTTTTATATTAAAATTGTTCACTACAAAAATTATCTGTATTTTATTTATCCAGTAAAAAGATAATGTGTTTTATCTCAAAGGTTTTTACTATTTTTTAAAGAATTAGTAATAGAAAGTAATTTCCGTGATGCATAATCATAATATTTGGGTCTGCGCAGAATTCGCATATATGTGATCGCCTTTGTAGTAGACATTCAAAATTGTCGAATATATAAATTGCATGTTGTTTCTAGATTTTAAATATCATATTCTCACTGGAATACATTGTCAAAAATGAATAAGTACAGCCGGAGATCGAATCTGACAGATAAAGATTTGTGCTTGATTTTAAAGCTTTTCAATGAAGAATGAAACAGAGTTTTGACGACTCTCCAAAGAATCCATCGACACCCAGCTCATGAACTAATAAACCTTGACATGTGACTCAAAATAAATCAAATTATTATTATTTTATACTGTTTAATTTTAATATGAGTATTCAATGTAAAATCTGACTAGGGTTCCACACATGTTTCTACTGAAAATTTAACACATCCTCATGTTTGAGCACTCCCTCTATAAATAAAAGCGAATTACTTACGATATGCTAATTATATTTTTATAAAGCAGTTTAAGAGCCTTAAAAGAATGAAATTTAATACGTTTAATTGAAAATTTGGAAAACCATCTAAAGGAATGAATGGGATGATGGTTGAAATCATATGAACATCAAACCGCCTTGCATTTGGCCTGCCAGCTTTAAACCATCATAAATAGCTGGGGGAATTACGTCTTAATTGTTTTCTGACGTGGAACTACAATCTATCTCGAACTCCTGATACTGAAAACACTTATGCCTTCCAAGAGGCACAAAGATGCACCAAGTATCGTTTATTAATTTAGACATGTATTATATTGTGGTTATTACTCGTTACGCGTTTTTGCACTCTATAAGATTTCTTCTGTTATCCATTACACACAACATAAATCGTCGATAATTGAGATCCTAAATAACTCCTAGATTATATAACGTCAACATCTTTTATTTTTAGCATTTTGTAAATATTGATTTTTTCGCTTAAAACTTATTAAATATTCGATAATACAGATTAAGGTCCAGAAATATTTTGCAAACAGGAGGATTATCAAAAAGCAACAACCAATTGTTTAATCAAGTAAACATGTATAAATTCTTCTCATTTTTAGGTATGATTGGCTAGTAGCTTTTAGAAGAATGGATAGCCGAAAGTTTCATATATTTTTAACTGTTCTAATCTCCATACAAACGATTTTATACATTCTTTGGATTTTATCACCTTTTTTGATCACAAGTTTTACTAAAAAAACTAATTGTAGCGCCTCAAATACTAAAAACAAATTCGACATTATATTTACTGTCAGCGATCAATTTACTACTCGTTATTTCGGAGATGATATTACGCTTGAGATTCTCTGTATTTCTGCATATATTATCACTTCTGTCATTTGCACTATGGTCCGAATTTATGCTCAAAACGTAAAACCGGTCAGTGTATCATTATATGAAATAATTTTTGTGTCCTGTGTCCAGGCCAGCATAACAAATTGTAAGAATTTTCTTAATATAGTGATCATCAATTGTATTAATCTTTTCGTCCACAAACCTTATGTTATTGAGTACTTTGGTAAGTTTTTGTTAATTATTAGAACAACTTCGATCTGGTTACCAAAAAATCGATGTGATGTTTTTTACCCAAATTCCAACATTAATATTTTTTTTAAATATTGTGGACATTGTACTATTCAGTTTTTTTCATCTAAAAATCACTACAAGTCCATTTAAAATTAAAATTACCTACGATGGGATACCAGAATCATACTTCAATTATGACGATGATTATGAGGCTGAGAGCGTGGATCTAGCTTGCGATCAAACTTCTAATGAATCTAATGAGGCTGATGAAAACAATTAATTATTTATAGTTCGTTAATAAATTATTTTTGGGACGATATACTTGACTTTTCAACGACAATCATTCAATAAATGTTTTTGGTATATAATAAACCATAGTTTAGGAAATCGTTAAAGTATCTTCAGATTAGAGCTAATTAAGAAATGGCCCATGAGAAAAACCTTTACTTTCATCCATGAAAATGTCGTATTTTTGTGACGTAAAACTAAAAAACGTGTAACTAAACTAAGGCAAAATTGAATGTCAATACAAGTAAGTACAAACAAAAACTTGAGTGATAGTTTGATTCTTTTTATTTTAAGAGTTGTTCTTGTTGAAATAATAAAAATTTTAGGTATTGAATGTGTTCACATAAAATTTCTTTCGTCGTTATTATTTGTAATTTTTCTGCATATCACCTTAAATATCAGCGCAAAAATGTGATTTTTCATGACAAAGAATGTTTGAAACCAGTCGCGACTAGTACACTTATATTTTTATTAGAAATGTTTAATTAATATGTTTCAAAACATGCATCTTTGTTTTATTGCCCTTTTTCAACAAAAACCCTATCGGGTTGTACGCAACAGTCATTACAATTATCGTGTTCATCAACATTGTCGTTAAAAATGGGATCTTTATCTACGGTTTAATTTATCATGGCGCTGATACAACATTTATGGAATCGCATTCCCTATTAACCGATCATAGAGCATTGTATTAAAGAATAATAATGGCGTAATTTCGGATTACACTTTATTCACTCACACATTGACAACAACCGATGGATGTTAATTGATCCAACCGACCATATAGTAGTTAAAAATGAGCCCGATGAACATGATTTCCATCGCTTATAGAATAAATAATATATTTCTTTCTGTCGACTTTGTCATACTCAGATCTTTTCGATAATTTGATTTCAGATGTGATAACAAATATAATCGTTATTTCTACCAGCTGTAACACACAGTAAAAATATATTGAATCATTTTATTTAGTGCACAGATTACCTAATATTTATTGGTCACTATACTCAAAAGGCCTGCAGGGCATCAATTATAAACAACACACGATTTCCCGTTGAAGATATCAGCATTCCAATGATGACATTCAAAGGTTCCGATTATGGCTTCATTATACAAATTAAATGATAAATTTTAGATGGAATCTTGATGTTAGGCTAAATCCATCTAAGTAAACGATTTAACATATTCGAATCGTTAACCTAAATTCATATTCTCAAGATCATAAAAGACAGAATCTTTATAAATTTTGATTTAATTTTTAAAATAAAAACGATAGGAACCTTTGAATGTCATCATCGGAATGCTGACACCTTGAAAGGGAAATGGTGTGGTAAGATTTGATACTTTATTTTGTTTAGAACTCTGGTAAATATTTTAAATCGGTTGTTGTTTAAATTTCAAGTATTTGTATGAAATTTTTATTGAGTTATTTATTGTCATTTCGCATGACTTGGAATGTCATTTACTCTAATATATCTTCAAAAACCGAGGAAATAATTTTTTAATCAAGAAATCATTTGATAAGCAGATCTATCAATTTAATCTCGTTGAAGGTTTCAGATAAAAGTTAATTCAATTGATAAAATAGTGCGATTTATAAAAGAGGTTTTTTCTGATGATAAACAAGGGAGACTGTGCACAAGCAGAGGTTTTCAAATGTATCTAAATGAGAAACTAATGTCTTATTGTGTACTTTATTTCTAGGCATTCGTTAAGATTTTTAACAGAGTTATTATATCCGAGTCGCGAAAACTTCGATCTCTATGATACGGGGTTTTTTGATAGTATAGAATCCTCAAATATCACAATTCAGCCATCGTTCTGTATCCCCAATTTTTAAAAAGAAGCAGGATAATTGAGTATGAATTTACGCGGGGTGGGTAAAGAAGGGGCAGGCCATGTTTGATTATGTTGCTGAAGAATCTGACCTAAACTCTGTTTCCTGGTGGACTTTTCAATTAAAAATTGTTAAATGTACTCTGTTCTTTCTGACTTTGTTGAAACTAACGTACGAAGTAAATATGACAAAACCTGCGAATGCGAGAAGAAAAATTAAAAAAAATCCCGTTTATTATGATTTTTGGATGACTAAATATTTTATGCAACTTTTTAACGGACCAGATTTTAGCACAATTCATCATGACTCAACGACTCTTCGGAAGGTGTTACACTGCAAGCGTCCACACTCAACGAGTTATGAGTTTGTATAACTTAAAATAAGTGACAAGAAACATCAAAATCTAGAAACGTATTTTAGGTCTGCTATCACATATTTTCACGAAAAAACATGGAGAAAATATAGTTAGCTCATGTTCGATGTCCTGTTATGACCAGATTATCTTCGTTGTTTACTGCAAATGAATTAACCAGACTCCATCGACGCAGTTTCACTTAAATATTCTTGAAAAGTTTGGCCTTGTTGACAATATCGTACACTCTTTTACTTTCATTCAACCTCTGTTCCATGACAGTAACAATGATTAAGAACTAAGTGATTTTCAGATGACTTGGAAGAAAGCACGAACAAATTTTATACCAAAAAACTGCATTTTTTGTCTGTAGGTGGTAAGAAATTGGCAATAGTTCAAGATTCAACAGCTATGGCTTTACTATCTGAGAGAAAGACTGGGAGGATATGTTTCGAATTTTAATTTATGATCTGAAAATCTTAACTGGTTAATGATATCGAGCTGTAGTAACGATTAAGCTCCCAAAAGAAATTCTGAAGATCTTTTTTCGATGGTCTTATGCTATCCAATCTGCAGAAACGTGGAATTCAAACATTTGACATCCACATTACCATTGCATCATTCAAGAGAACAACTTAGAGCACGAGTCTCGAAGTTTGACATTGGCTAAAGTGACTTTTGATTACTTGAAATTCATATGATCCAAAGAACTAAATCATCGAAACTTCACTCCCTTTCTTTAAAAATTGGAGATAAGGCGGAGAATAACAAGATTTTTTTAGTACTCAGATATCAGGTCGATGCGTCTGGGAAAGTTGTTGAAATGGGTTGTTGAGTTAAAACGGATATGTTAATTTATTAACATCAAACTCATAGACAGTGCTTTGTTTTCTGACAGGTTTTTGTAGGGTTTCCACTTCTGACTATTATCAGAGACGAGTTGAAAAGGCTACTAAAAGTATCTCAAAATTAACTATCATTTTATTTTGAATCTGTGTTATGAAAATTAGGCCTTCATATTTATGTCACTGAAGTTGCTTCACATCTACAAGCCTGAAATCTTAATCATTTTCCAAGGTGTTCAACTTTTCAGAAAGAGTACCATTATGATTCCAATCGATGCCGAAAAAAGAATTTACTGAATGCCTCAAAGCCTTGGAGGAGAACAAGGATTTATTCAAAATTATTGACAAACCTTTTTCATTCAAGCGGGAAATAAGATATCAGGTCTGCTGATGAAAAAAATCGGACATTTTTAATTCAACCCAAAGTCTAGTTAGATGGTCGAAAATTCTGGAAAAGAAGGAGCCACCAAACATATTTTCGAGTGTAAAATTACCACAAAATTTGGGAAACTATATTAAACAGTGAAGTGATTGATTTTTTGCCTTAAGTTTTACAACTCGTGACAACGACAACTCACAGCTATAGATCCCTGTGTTATATTTTGCAAAACATTCAAAAAATAGAATTAAACCAACTGTTGCTTGAGTAATAATCAAATAGACCATACAGTTCACAAAACATTTTTCGTTTCCTTGGATAAATGTTTGTTTTAGATGAAAGAGTCTTTGAACTCTTGGTAATAATCGGTCAAGCTGAAAAAAATTATCAGTTCATATGAAATAGATTCAACCGTCAATCGAATGTGTTCATCTTACCAAAGGTTTACCATAAGATAAAAGATAAGCTGAATGGCTGCATTGGAAACCGGAATCTACGGCATGTATTCGGGAAGTTTCAACAGTTTTGCAACAAACTCCGTTTCAAAGAATTCACCCCAAACATAAGCTGTGCTTCCAGTGGTAAAATATGATTCTTAAACCTCTGGCAGTGCTTTTACTATGTCGTGCAGTCTGTCTGGAGAATCGTTTTTTTTAGATGTGTCTGCATCCAAATGTGAAGATTATCATCCAGTGTTGGTTTTTTTGAAGCGCTATATGTTGCCAGTGTAGAGAAGTGGCTGTATGGTGATATGGCAAACTTGAACTACCTTTTGCATGTCGTTGATATCAATCTGTACACTGTCAACGCTTCATGAGTGAGCCTATCAACCTCTGGGTGAGACAGTTACTTTTTCCGAATAGCCATTGTCATGTTCATTTCAGACTCCATCATTTGCTTCATTTACACGTGACTTCCTGACCTGATCCATAATATCAAATAAAGAATATAAATTAGCATATTTACTCTCCGTCTTCAGAATTGTTTCTTGAAATTAAGTCATAAAAATTGAACAAAATATAAGTACTTCAATTACACATGGGTAACACAAGGGTGAAACTTCGGATTCTTGGTCTTTCAAGGAAACCCATATATGTATGCAAGAGAACCTTCTTTGCGTTATAGAAAATAGGTTTTAGCGAAATGCAACTAAATAATACTAGGTAAGCACAAAATAGACAATCAGCTGCATAAAAACCCCTCAAAAGATTGTCCGGGTTTTCTTACGTACTCCGGACACTTTGATAAAAAAAACTGGAACTTGTAAACCTTAAATGTGTTACACATTCATGACATGTAACCCTAAATGGTCATTACCAAATAAAAATTCTCGCAAAGTTGGCTAATAGAATGATATGATTACCTCTTAGCTATTTGATCTATAATTAATTCTGAATTTTATGAAAAAATAGTTGAAACTAACAAACATACAATGGCTCGAGGTTGTTCGGAGTACCTCGGTAATGTAACATACACGATTTTTTTTCAAAATTGCATATAATCCTTTGATCAACGCTATGGGAGCTCACTTACAATGAGTGTTTGAAAAATAATTATTTAAACGCCTATTATATATTTCAATTTACTGACCTGTTCGACCAATGAAAAGTGTACATCTAGCAACTAAGGATAAACTTAATTTAGAAAAATTGACTTGTGCCTGTTATGATCTTCATTGGTCGGGTTTTGGATTAAAAAAATTGAAAGCACAAAATCTCGGGTATGACTAAGGTTTTTAGTTCAGTTTTTAAAAGAATCAGCAGAAAGCTTGAGAACTATACATTCAACTCCGGGTAAGTGCACAACCTCGGGACCTGAAAAATGTCCACTTAGCAGGAGTTAACTGTACTTGATACTTCATTAGGTTTACGCCAAAAGGGTGTTCCAAAGAAAATAACACCAAGCAGTTACAGTTTCTGGGAATTTACACTTGATTAGGCTAATGAGAGTCAAATTAAGATGTTTTGTATTTATGAATAATTTAACTCAACGATAAATTTAGTTTCACGCTGAACCATCCAGTGGTTAATTTTGAGTACTCCAGTTTTAAGGGGGGGTGTTTGGTAGATCATATCTTTGTTGTATCACACCTGGAACACGATCAAATTCTGATAAACTTCGTTATGATTTGTATGTATTTTGCATTTTCATAGACAAAGTTAGCAAAGAAACAGGAGTATTATCGAACTCGGGTATACACCTCTTCTTAAGGCCGGATTTACCCATCACCTGTGTTACAACTAAATTTTGTCACTTTAGATAATTAATACTTCACCCCATTTATATCATATAAATATTCTTAAAACTGGAGTAGAAATATGAATTGGTATGTTCTGTTCGGAAACAGCACCTTTAACCAATAAAAATTATCCTTCATATGTAAACATTTTAATGTATAATCAGACTCAATCATGTGCATGTTTTAGTCCATTTTCAGCTGTTTTTCCATACTACCCATTGTTCGATAACGTGGTTGAAGATTGTGTGTCAATTTCTTTAAACGATTTCACATGTATCCAGAAGAGAATAAAAAGTTGCTATGGTAACTTCACTTAGTTAAGGCGAACTAACCAACCCTAACCTGAGTCAACAAGTAAAAAATTTCAAATTCCAAACTAAAAACCCGCTTTTTACACCATCGTGTTCTCTAGTGATCCATGAAGAGCACCCAAAAATACGTAAAAAATATTTTTAAAAGATGGCCTCTATTTTGTAGCAAATAAAAAATTAATCATAGTTGTGGAAACACGGATCATTTTTCCACAATAAAGAAGTAAAACTTACTTATCCCCATCATAATTGTTGATATTTTGGTTGAAACTATCCATTCAACTGACAGATTCTATCACAGCAAAAGGAAGTTTAATCCAAGGTTGTAATCTTACCGAAAGAAGATAAAGTTACTTTTGCTCAGCATCGACCGCCTTTTAACCAAAAAGCTGTCAATGAAAATTTGGTGAAACTGTTGTGACTATTTAAAAGTTTTCGGTATTCTGAAAAAAGAAATCTTTTGATTAATAATACAGGGATTTTAGGTCAATTTGGTTTTTCTTTAGTTCAATTTGACATGGGTTGTTTATTTAGCGGCAACCCGCAAATCAATTTGGGTTTCCTCAGTTCAATTTTGTGGAAGAAAAATTTAAGAAAAAATTAAATCGATTATTGAAGAAATATAGTTAATATTTGTTTAAAATGAATAATTTCGTTGTTTTGTTTACCATCTCCCCTAGCTTTTAATGTGGCGGTAAACCAACGCAATCTTCTAGTGTTATCGCCGCTAGTAAATCTGTCATAGAGTATAATCGCTTTGACTCATTTTCTGGCCTAATGCTTTTAACGTAACGTTTCCACTTTGAAAAAGGCTCCTCGATTGGGGTTAAAAAGTGTGAATAGGGCGATAAATAACAAATTACGTGACACTTCCTGTGAAAACAATCCAAGACTGTTGAGGACCTGTGAAATCTAACAATGTCCATGATGACAACGACCATTGTATTTGTTGGAGTATTTGATTGAACGTGGCGAAATACAATTTTGCAATATACTTCAAAAAACCTTTCTCATTAATATGGTCGGCTGTTGATTTCTTTGTACATTACACCGTATCCTTTCATCGCACAACAAACAGGTATGTTCTTATATCGGATGTTTGGTACTCTAAGAACTGGTGTAGAGCCTATTGGCCATCGACCATTTTTTCGATTGCCTTAACTCGTGTAAAAAGACTGCGTTGGTTAGAATTGCTACATGAAGACTTATATTACAAGGTCCATAAATAGTAGAAAATTAAACCAGAGTTCTTACTTTGGTTCATTCTTCGATTTTATTTTCTCTTAAATTTTTATTCCACCAAATTGAACTGCAGAAAAACTGAATTCACCGACAGAAAAATCCAATTTACCTAAAAAACCCTGTAATGTATCGAGACTTGAAGGCCGAAGAAAAGCTCAATTTGTTTATTTTCCAAACATTCTTGCCTTTCCAAATTTTTTGCAGAATCAACTCAGAAAAATTATTCCTATAAATTGATAGTTTTTTATGTTTTACACTAAATTATTTAAAGGATTTATAGCTAACAATTTTTTTACTTCCTGAAATATTTTCTTCTCATTTGATTTCGGTACCGTTTCGATTTCGCAAAATCTTTTCTACGAATTTTTGCTGAGAGATCTCCTTTATCGACTTCAATGGTCGGGAAATAGTAAAAAGGATTCACGAAGGCCAAAAACACGGGTTCGTTTAAATAATAGTCGACGTAGGGTTCAAACACGTCGCTAGTAAACAAATCCCCGACAATAGGAATATCAACACTGATTAGGACGATTTTCGAGGCAAATATATTACAGAGCGCAGCTAGTATCAGATGATCTGGCCATTCGTCCTCATTCACTATTTTCTCCACCTTTTTCATGAGTTGGAATGTGTTGTGTGATTTATCGTTCCAAATTGTTTTCGAAAAAAAATTGATTTCCGATTTCGCAATGTCCATGTAATATTCGATTCTGTCTCTAATTTCGAACGCTATTTTTTCTCTAAGGCTCTGGATGAACCCCAGATCATCAAACCGTAAATTTCTAAAGGTTTCGAAGTAATCGATCAGAGTATTGGGCGTTTGAGCCATTTTTTTAATTTTTAACCCAATTTCGCTCAACATAAATGAAATCATTTTGAACTCTTCGCAAAAGGAGGGCACGCTACTTTGACACGTGCCGACTTCGTTTACACTATCATAACTTACTATTGCACTTGTGTCACGATCATATTTTGAGGTTAACACATACATGATTGAACTTAATGAAAAGTTTCCGTCGCAAAAGTTGAGTTTAAACAGTTCGATAACGAACACCAGATCCTCGTAGCCTGGGAGGCCCTTGTGATAGACAGAATACACACCAGCTTCTCTTGAAGAATTGCCTTTGGTGATTATCATAGTTCTGAAGTGCCAGGTGATAGCTTTGAGACAGAGAATAAGCATTAAAAACAAAAAAGTAAGTTGTAGAACCGCGACGCCATAGTTATACATGTATGGAGAAAAATTGCAAACAGCCGGCGGCATTTTTATTTTAGCCTGTCCTTCCTTCAAATTGCATTCGAAATTCGCTGCCCCGAAATCCATAGTTGCCATATCAATTCCGGTGAAAGCTAAACAAGACAAAATAATGGCGGTAAGAAGCCAACTTTTTCGTTTATACATGAGGGATAAACTTTTTTTGTCCATCAAAATAAAGGTGATCCGCTCATGAATAATTTTTAATTTCTTTTTGGCTTCTGCATCGTAATCGATTTCAGGTATCAACCCATAGTTTTCTGGGTGATAATGGAAAATGGGATCATTCGAAACAATTTCTTTGAAGATTTCATAATAATACTCGAGCTTTGCGTTCACTGATGGGATATACAACCAAGAAATATGACATAGCAGGATTAATATCCACTGGATATAGACATAATACGTATAAAATCCGATTTTACTAACCTGACTCTCGAGATGACAACGAGACTGAAAATAGCTGGCAGTAGCAGATCCAAAATTTTCAGTATTCTCGTAGAGGGGTAAGCAAATTATTCCACCAGATTCCAAGTTATGAGCACGATTCCATGTCATGAGTACCAACATGAGCATCCCAATTAGCATTAGATCGAGCCCAGCATCCCACCATGGCTTGAATCGAGTTACCGCTGGCTTGGAGCCCATATATCTTTTAAGATCTGTCAGATCAATCATCAGTTTTATTATTTATTGTTGTTTCTAGACTATGCCCTGGAGCTAAATATGATCATTCAAACAAA
>JWZT01003445.1:288863-322922 GCA_000827895.1 Thelohanellus kitauei
GGTCTAATTTTCAGCTAAAAACAATTTTTTTGAATTTTGACTAGAATTAAAACTTCGGAATTTTTCGTAATTTTCTTTTTCACTCCACTTGTCGTGCGCAGAACAAACGATGAAATCTAAAATTGATATAGTCAGCATTAAAAAAAGAAATTGTCGAGTATTTTTAATGTCATTTCTGCGCATGGAATCGAAAATTAATTGCCGATGGATGGGATTTTAGACAATTAAAATATGATAGCAAATTTTAGCCTCAAGGTACATAAAACTGAACTTATATATCTGCAAAAGCTATATGAATAATTAATTACTGCGCACGTGAACTAAAATCTAAATTTTCGTGTTATTTTGAGTAAAATTAATGGGTTTTAATACATTTTACAACCGTTTTTTGAACCATGTATATATTCCCGCTTTTCCAAATGTTGTCCTCAAATGGCTGAAAATCAGACGGGGTTTACTGTAATTTAGCGGTTCAGTGTGAATATATTATTGGATGTATTGAATTTCACCCAAAAAATTTGAAAAGAATTGGTAGTCCTTCATCATTATTCAGCAATTATCTAGACCGAGTTCAGAAATCTCCTCTCTTAGTTGGAACGATAAATGAAGCAGAAAGACTAGTTGTTAAATTTTCGATTGAAACACGTTTGGAAATTTAAGTAGGAATGGAAACCAAACATAAAGTATCTGATGAATTCATACCAGGAGGTAACAAAAATCAATGTGAAAAAATGACCTGCAATTGATAAAAAAAGAATAAAGTCTTTCAAATTATGTAAAAGCAGAAATTTGAAGATTGAAACCTTTTCAAAATTAGGCAATCAGACAGCAAGGATGGATAGCGAAAAAACAGATCTCCAGCAGCACTCTATGACAACGCAGTTAAAATTTTTAAAATGATTTAATTATTATTTTATGTAATTTGTATCATGTCAAAGTCAACTCCTGTTTATTAACAGCAGGATCTTGAGCTCTGAATTCAGAATGTATATAACCCCATATTGGACTCTTCCTCTTGTAAAACCTGTTGAAATATGTCACTGATCTCTTTCAAGTCAAAAGTTTCAATGATCCATATTAGAGTCTGTGAATATGAATAAAAACCACTCTAACGTCCTCACTTGATTTATAATACCTTTTCAAAAATTTACCATTTCCTGATTTGTCACAATAACCTTACTTAATGGTGGGAACATTGTTTGTTCAATTGAATCACGTCGAACACCACCAAAATTCGTCACAGAAACATAACCACTGAAATAATCCAAAATTTTTAAGAATTCAGAGCAAGTTCGTTTGCCATTCTGAATTCATTCATAAAATTTACCAGATAGAATATCCTTTTTAAAAAGTAGATGATATTCATCAAATAGATTCTTTCAGCGGCAGAGAGTCGAGAAATTAGTAACCGAAACGAAACCAATCTTTGATCTTTGTGCGAAAATAATTTCTTACTGTGAGTTTTCGAATTAAAACCCAGACAAAAATGTAGAGGGAATAGTTGTATCCTTGAACATTTGTTCAAAACAGGCAACAACAACAAACAAGTATAAAAAGAGGGGTTATCCTAAAAATTATGACAAAAAACAATTTTTAATAATCGTGAAAAGTCAAAGGCATTTTAAACACGTAAAATTGTAGTTAAAACTTGTGATCATTAGGTTTATCATCTTTTGAACACTTATTTCATTACGAATGACACCGAATTATTATTTTGATCGATCTAAACAGATAGTGAGTATCAAAACTTATTAACTACACAAAATGTATAAGTTCTGTTAAGAAAAGCAGTATAAATATTTAACCATTCCATGGGATTGGGAATTACAGGTATGTCAGCCAGTAAATCCAAGAGAGTTGAGAAAATAAAACGAACGATGGATACTTGGTCATTGTAATAAAGAATTATCTGAATCAATATTTATTATATAATTCATACCAACATGGTATATTACAGGGTTTTGACTTCAATTTCGTCCCTTAAATAAATGAATTTGGTTTTGATTTTTACAATTTCATTTTAACACATTCAAAAATAATCTTTGGGTTGGAGGTATGAAAAATGAAAAGTTAGAAATTTTAAGTAAGCCAATGTACGTGGAATTTAAGGTTCGACATCGTTAACACATTTTTTGACATGGAGATTTATTTTAAACTTACACCATTTTCGGTCCAAAATGGCCGACTTTTCGCTGATGGCATTCAAAGATTCCGACACTGTATTGATATTTATGGAGACTACCTTTTGGGGTTATGAGAATATTCCTTCAGATTCCAGAGTGGAATATGTTGTGTCGTTTAATGAGATTCGATTTTGCCTAACAGCAAAGAATCTTTCCAAAATTCATTTTTTTAAATGTATTATATGGCGGAATCTTTTAAAGTCGTCATCTGACAGTCGGCCATTTTGGACAGAAAATGATGTATAGCACGTATGGGGAGGGGGTATCTGTTATTATTTTTTGACAAATTTTATAATATCGGATATAATGAAAATTACAAACTCACCCATTTAGAAAGTTTACACCATTCTAGGTTCTTGAACCTAAAGAAAAAAACACCCGCATGTGAATTGCGAAGAATTAGCCAAAGATTTAAAAAATTACCCATACCAAAAATAAACAAAATCGGCCCCGTGAAGGAACATGCCTCCTAACAGTTCAAGCCTAGATAAAAAAAGTGGTCCGACCGAAATGTCCAATCAAAAAAAACAGAAAAATATCCAGAGCGAAATTTGAAAAGTGATGGGGGAAGGGGGCTAAGTCAAAATTATCATTACGGAAAAGGCGGCTTCATCATTCTGAATTAATCTGTTACGTATGAAGGGAGACTGAAATCTGTGAGTTTATTAAATTTCTGAACTTCCCCCAAAAATATTTTAACAGCCTCTACCTCCCCATATGCTATAAGTTTAAAAATCCATGTCAAAAAATGTGTTAATAAGACCCAACCCCAAATTCAAAAAACGGTGGCAACTTAAAATTTTCAACCTTCTGCCTTTTTCCATCTCAAAAGGTTAGTTTTTAACTTATATCGATGAAATTCTAAAATTCAAATCTAAATTAAATTATGAAACGAAGAATTAGAAGTTTAAACCCTGTAACTGAGGCGTCTTGACTTCGAATGTAGGTAATAGAAACAAGCTTTCAAGTTTTGATGAACAAAAACATTCCAAGGTGACGCTCCTCAAACCAATTAGAGGTATCTCGATTCAATATACCCGGAGATAACCAAGATAGTAAAACATTTTTGTCTAATTTGGTGGAGGGGCTACGAGCGAATAATTGAAGAGAAGCGCATTTTTGACGTAATTTTATCTACAATCTGTGGAAAAGAAACTTCGTTTCCTTAGGAAGCACATCAATTTTACTCATGTTATATCAAATAACAGGTTCTGAACATCGGTCAAATAAATCCAGAAAAAATATGTTTAGGTCATGTAGTTTTAAAAATCTGATTTTTACTTTGAGTGGTATCATATATTCATCCAGATCGAGGCTCGAACACCGCGCGCTCCTATTTGTTAATTTCTTTTAAAATACTCTGATTGTGGATACTGCAGAGGTTGGTGGATATCGTTGAAACTTGCTGAGTTAGCAGCTCTTTTACACGTTTCCTGATTAAACATATAATTTACGGATATCGAGACTAGTTGTGGCTTTAATGAAAGCGGGTCACTTATGAGTATTTGGTCTTGTGAGGGATAAAGCGGTTCACTTTCAACCTGATAAAAAATCCTAATACATTCTTTCCAGGGACCGTGTCTTCTTTATCATCCACATTTACTTTTTGATACTCCCACTCTTTGGTTGCTTTAAAACCCTGCTCTGAAGCTTCTGAATCTCGGCCGAGAAACTTCATTAAAGTTGATGATACTTTCTTAAAAGGGGCTATAAATTATAAAAAAATACAAAAAGACACGCGTAAAACGGATGATAAAAGTAACAGTTGCAGGATGGAATGCATGAAGCGGCTAGAAAACTCGGCGTTAATCAAAAGCTTAAATCGATTGGAAATCTCCAGGTACGGAATTAATAATAATCTACCGAATTAATGACGCGATATCTAAATTTTAATACCATTTGTGAACTATATTTATGTGCATCTAAATAACATTACAACGTGATCCAGATAAAAAAATGAAAATCTGATACTATAATATCGTATTCACATGTTAATACCAGATACAGTATCTGGGTAATAAAATTATGACATCATTTCATCTGGTGCAAAACTGAGTTAATATCCTACATAATTCATATTTACTATCCCTCGATGACGTAATATAAGGTATCCTGATCTAAAATCTGATGTAAATAATCATGTAAAATTAAGATTATAATACAGATGACGCAAACAAATCGTATTTTCGTACAACTAATCGACGCTCCATCGATGGCCATACAAAATAAATGGAATGAATTTATGTCGATAATGGTTAACTTGGTGACCCGTTGCGCGCGCACACAGCTTAATGTATTAGTTTTTAAATCTATGTTTACACATTTTGTAAATCAGATTATTAATGTTGTTGGGTGTAGCAAAACCTCAGAAGTTCAATTTAGTCCTAAATATAGCTACATTAGGTCGGAAATATATAAAATTAAGAAAATTTTGATAAAATGCAAGCTTTTGAATTGACCTAGATATCTGCCTCGTATTCTTCATAGCCGATTTTCCTCTGTGATATGGCTTGAAACCATATTTATGTTGGTTAAAAAATACAACAAACTGGATGCAGGTTTTTTTTGATAATTTTCTTTCATTTTGAAAACAGTAAATCAATATGATTGAACTTTTGCCTATACTGCGGTATATATATAATATAAGGATCTCTTTAATGGCTTGCAATTTATCAAAACTTTCTTAAAATTATATATTTCAAACTTAATGTAGCTACATTTAGGACGAAATTGAACTTTTAAGGTTTTCCTACACCTAACAACATGAATAATCTGATTTAAAAAATGTGTAAACATAGATTTAAAATTAATTGGTTAATTCATATGCGCGTGAAACTGGTCTCCGAGTTAACCATTACCCTTTACGTCACTTTGGAAATATGATAGAGGATTTAAGGGATCATCTGTAGGGTTGCTTGAATTCATTTAATCACGATTTATCAAACGATTAATCAGCTGCTCATTATTGTTGACAGATTTTAGTTTTTGTATAGGTTCCAAATCGCATTCGTGATATCTCACAACTTTTTTGTTATTTCCACGATGAGAAAATCGTACATCGACTCCACTTTATCATTTCTAGAAAGGCAATGCCGTGGATAAGCTATATACACCGTTGTGATCAATTAGATTTGTCATCGTGATCATTCGTAGAACATGTGTAGTTCTGATATATTCATCATAAATGAAGCAGATTGATAGTCACATATTTGCAGGGTTGGCCACGCAACGTATCTTTCGCTGCCATTCTCATCACATCCTGTAATCAAATGTAATAAACCCAAAAAGACTAATATAGGAGTTTCTGTGTTACGCATGCTTATAACTCATCACATATCTTCCCCCGCTATTTTATTTGCGGGTCGTGTGGACTTGACTTCATCTTTCGCTTGCAACCGTGTTCGAGCCGATCTCCTAAGTTTTGTTTCGAAAGTATGCTTTTCATTTTCTTCGTTTGCCACTGTATGACCAATTCGTTTCGGTTGTTCTCACTCGTTTCCTTTCCGCTATCACCTTCTCGTTCGGCTCGATTCTGTTATTGATTGGCATGTTTCCTTATAGGTTTATCGCCATCCATAACTTCATACGACAGATCGCCTGTTCTGCCTTTGATGGTTGCTGGTCGGTATCCTGTTGATAGTTCATTTTTAACCCAAACTTGTTGATTTTCACCGATTTCTATGTATGTTTTGAACTTGGCGAATTGCTTTTTTTGTTTCCAGATGCCATTGTTCGAGTTAGAGACGACATCAGGTTGGTTATTATCGACATATCCCCGATGTTTCCTTCCCAGCATTAATTCCGATGGGCACCTTAGAGTGCTAGATGTCTGCGTATTTCTGTAAAAGTATAACGCCTGAGCTAGTTGTCGATTCGCAGGGATCCTAGATTCCAATTTCGCATATTTCTATTTTATGGTCCTTATAGCACACTCGGCCATTCCAGTCGTTCGTGAGTGGTATGGAACTGATCGTATTATTTTAATTGCGTTTACTCGACAGAATTCTATGTAATTGTCTGAGTAAAATTGTTTTCCATTGTCGGATACGATTGATTTTGGAACGCCGAATCTTGAAAAGAAATCATAGAGAATGTCAATCAGCGTTTCTGCGTTTATATTGTGCCGGCGATATACTTCGATCCATTTGGTATACGCGTCGATCAGGACGATCCACATGATACCATCCAGTGGGCCAGAAAAATCCACATATAGTCTCTCCAATGGATAACTGGCTGAATTCAACTGATTTAGTGGGGTAGCTTGTAATTGTGGACCGCTTCTTTAACACACCTGACATGTTATAACATAAGTTTCTATGTCTTCATCGATTTTTGGCCACCTTACGTATGATCTGACAATGGACTTCATTCCCGATATTCCAGGATGACCTTCATGTAGTAGCTTTAGAATGCTATTTCTTGTTCGTTTTGGGATGATGATACGGTCATTCCACGTCATTAGGCTTTCTTCGGTGGACAGACTATCGCGCTTCTCGTAGTAATATATTAAATCTCGTGGAACATTATTTTCTTCAGGCCACCCAACGCGAAAGTATTTCATTACCGCTGACAATTCCGTGTCGTTTAGTGTCTCGCGTTGTAATGTGCTTTTTTTAAATCCCGGGTATTCAGACAAGAGATTTACATGAGTGGAGATCTTTCATCTTCGGTGGATTGCAATGGTAACCGCGAAAGGGTATCTGCCAGTTCATTGTTCTTTGCATCACGGTATTTAATTTCGTAGTTGTATGCACTTAACCTCAAAGACCAACGAATCAAACGAGATGAAATGTTCTGCGGAACACCATCGTGTGATCTGAATATCCGTTGAAGTGGCCTGTGATCGGTTAGGATAGTGAACTTCCGTCCAAAAAGGAATTGGTTAAACTTATTTATACCCCAAATAATGGTTAATCCTTCTTTATCTGATACTGAGTAATTTTTCTCTGATTTACTAAGGGTGCGTGAGGCGAAGCATACAGGTCTTTCAATTCCATTCTGCTCCTTCTGTGATAAGACCGCCCTTAGACCTCTTCCTGATGCATCAGTGGCCAGTATTGTTGGTAAATCTTCATTGAAGTGCGCCAAAGTGCTACTGTGTGTCAAACACTGCTTTATTTGCTTTAGAATGTTCTCCTCATTTACAGACCACCTCCAATTTACGCCTTGACGTGTTAAGTCGTACAACGGAGCGCATAAACCGTGTAGTTTTGGGATGAACCTAGAATAGAAACCAACTGCTCCCAACAGTGACTTAAGATCTTTCGCTCTTTTCGGACTTGGTTGACTTTTAATTGCTTGAATGTTTTCTCCCGATGGGTGGATGTCAGACTCATCAAGAATGTGTGCCATGTATTTTACACTTAGTTGAGCGAATTTGCACTTTTCTTTCTTTATTTTGATATTTTTCTCTACTAATCGCTGTAAAACCATATCCACTCTCTCTATATTTTCCTTTATGTCTTTACCTGAAATGATCAGATCATCCAAAAAACATCCAACTCCATGTATGTTTCGAATCAAACCGTCCATAATCCGCTGAAAAATTCATGGGGCTGAGGGTATGCCGAATGGCATACGCTTGTACCTGAAGTATCCTACATGTGTTGCGATGATCGTAATGTTCTTATAATTGTCGTCGAGAGGTAACTGTAAGTAAGCGTCTTTGAGATCGATAGTGCTGTAATATTTACCCCCTTTAATATTCTCTAACAATTCCTCAAACCTTGTAAGTGGATAATGAACCTCCCCCATATACTTGTTGATGGTTGCTTTGAAATCACCGCAGATTCTAATTGAACCGTCTGGCTTTACGATATTCACTGTTGACGATGCCCATATTATAGGGTTGACAGACGGGTCAACTTCCTCGATAACATCTGCTTTCACCAATCGCATCAATTCCGCCTCAACTTTGTTTTTAATCGCAAACGGGACTATTCGAGGTTTGAATACCACTGGTTTTGCGTTCTCAGACAGACATATAGTAGCCTTGAAACCAGAGATGCCTTTATTGTCTTGTAGGAATAGTGAACGATATGGAGTTAAAATTTTAGTGGAATAATTGTCCTAGGGGTCTACTTTATTGCTCACTGTGAACGTACTTATTTGTATTCCGAGAGCC
Organism: Thelohanellus kitauei; assembly: GCA_000827895.1. Lineage (NCBI taxonomy): Eukaryota > Metazoa > Cnidaria > Myxozoa > Bivalvulida > Myxobolidae > Thelohanellus > Thelohanellus kitauei. Next base: position 297,171 of record JWZT01003445.1, read on the forward strand.
TCTATCCAGTCTCGCCCTGCCAATGGTATGTCATTCCCACTAGTAACATAGAGCGTCAGACACTTACGCTTTCCAAAATACTCCACAGGGACTGTAGTTTTTCCCAATGTTGGTATGATCGACTTCATATATCCGTATAGGTTTGTGCATTTCTGAAGAGCTGGTTTGCCTAACGTCTTCCAATTCTCTATGCCCATGCATGAAATTGACGCTCTCGAGTCAAAGAGCATCTTGAATGGTCTCCCGTTGATTGTAACTTCGATTTTCATTGCTTGATTCTACTTACTTAGGTAGTAGTCGCTGCAATTATTTAGTGACATCACTCGGTATCTGAACACTCCGGATCTTCATGATTATCCTCTATGAAGTTCTGTGAACCTCGCGTCCTGGCTGGCTCCACTCTCACCATTCCCGACTTAATACAAACCTGTTTGAAATGGCCTAGACCTCCACACAGATAACATTTTGATTTTGCTGCTGGGCACATGGCGGCATTACCATGTTTAGGACGACCACATTTAATGCACGTAGTGTTCCTGTTAATGGATTTGACTGGGTTTTGCTTAGGCCTGCGGTCTACTCTGTGTACTGAGATCCCGTTTTCTACGCCCTTCCCTTTTCTACGGCCCTCCACGTAAAGGGCTGTATCTTCGATTTTTGACAGGCTCACTTCGGGATTTTCGCATACTTTCATCAGCTCCTCTTCGATCCGTTCGTCGTTTATTCCACATATTATTTGATCTCTCACGCGCTCCTCTAACTGTCCGCCAAATCGGCAACCGTTAGCAAGTTTTTTGAGCTCTCTTATAAATGATTTTGTATCCTCGGTTGTGCGTCTTTCCCGACTGAAAAAAAAGCTTGCGTCGGACCATCCACGGTATTTCCTTGCCGTAATAGCGAGTTAGGCAGCGAAGAATATCCTTGTAGGGTACCTCACTAACTTCACACGTATCGTATATGTCCACCAATACGCTGTAACCGTCGGAGCCAATAAAATTGAGAAGGTAAAGCTTCTTTTTTTCATCGTCATTTATATCAACCGAGTGAAATCTACATCGCATTTCAAAACGGCGTATATAGCTTCGCCAGTTCTCCCTCGTCGGAACAAACTCGTCGAATGCGAACTTTTTATCATCGTGAGAAGATTTCCTCGTCGACGTATTTTATCAAATGCAGTAAACCCAAAAAGACTAATCTAGGTGTTTCTGTGTTACGCATGCTTAGAACTCATCACATCCCATCATAATTTAGCTTGTCCTATAATAATATTTAAATAGAATTGGGCTCTAGTAAAATGATGAATTTTGCAAAAAATTTGGATTTTTGTCCACTATGTAGGATTGTGGGTGCAACGACTGTAAACATAGTTACATAAAAGTAAAATAATAGAATTCATTGCAGATTTTTGTACTTCCATTTCGCACTAATCCCGGCGTTTCAAAATATCGAAAGTTCAATGTCGACAGTAAAATCTAAATGTAATCAAACTTCAAAATATATAATTATAATAAATTGTTGGTAAAATTGAAGCCTTTGAAATGAGATTGATAAATATCAGAGAGCCTCTGGGATGCATCTTCGAAATCTTACTGTCTAATACGGAATGAAACCAAGTTTTTATTCGTCAATTAATAAACCGCTTCATATGCAGATATATTGATAATTTACGTAAATTCTTTAAAATAGTAACTCGATAAAATGGAGTTGTAAAATACGGTAGTAAAAATATAATTTCAGAATCCTCTCAAAGGTTTGAATTTTTATCTGCAATCTCATTAAAATATATATTTTTAAATTTTAATGTATTTAAATTTTACTGGTTAAACGGGACTCTAGATATTTTTTAAGGACAGATTATGGCGAAATTCAATTTCAAAAAGATAAATTTTATATTCTTGAACATATATTATAATATTAAACAAACTAGTATTGTCGATTCCGTTCCAACCGTACATTTTCATTCTGTTTCCTAGTCTCTACACACATTCAGCACAATATTAATATCCAGCTGATAGACTATTTCTAATCATTCAATTAATCCATGTATTTCTTGACCATTTCCATAATTTTCATTGTCCATGAAAATCTGATATTTACAGAGTTAATAACGAGTCACTGTTTAACGTGAAATAATGTAATTATTTAACCTGCTTGCAGAATGATTTAATCCTGCAGCATCAAATTTAATGCCACGTCTTAAATAGAGAGTGCTGCTACTGGTGATGTAATCTGTTTGAAAACAATTTTTTTCAAAAAAGTCTAATTTTTATGGAAATTTTGTTATTTCTGGGTGCGTAATTTCAAAAATTGATTAAATAGAATTGGAAACATTTTAACCACATTACATGCTATGCTCTACTGCGAATCCATTTTCATTAGTCAATTTATTCCCACTGTAGTGTCTTGCACATCAATAATTGGTTCTAAAGTATTTTAATATAATTCAACTACTTCGTTGCCTTTTGAAGAGTGAAAAAATTGTTTTAGAACATTAGCCAATCTACATTATCCCCCACTCAACATTGAAGAGGTACACATTTAGTTAGATCCAGAAACTCATACTTGTGGTTGGATATTTCATTTTATTGTATCGGCATGATTTTAGACACTACTTGTATCACAGAATATCAAAACTAGCATCGTATTTTAAATCGCTAAATTAGAACCTTTACTACAATGACTGATAGGGCGCGCAATATGTCCACGACTATAATTTATTACCAAGAATGTGAAAATTGTGTAATCATGAAAGGGTATTTGTACAGTAGCTAATTACGTCATTATGGTCTGAGTCTCAATAATATTATCTGAGTATTATTCAAATGAAACCAATATATTAAGCATGAATATAGAAATTTACAATTAAATTATGGAAACTGGTCCCATGGGTTGATAGAATTTTTACGGATACTTTCAAATGGTGTCGCCTATGGCATATGTGAATTACACATTCGTGTTGTACCATCTAATGTCCAAATCCGCATTTTTATCTAACCATGAGGAAAATGATTCGATGATATTACCCGATGAGTCGACCAGTGAATAACTGGTGAATTGCTATTAATTATTCGATTTTATGGAGAGATAAAAAGAACTTAATAAGGACAGCAAGTTTTATCACTGTATAAAGCCCTTGTGACAAACGTAACTCAGATGTTATGTGAGGTGACTTAGGGTGTAACAGTTTTATGACGCAGTAAGTATTACAGTCGCTTGATGGTTTGATTTTTTTTCAGGAAGTATGTATGCTGATTTTAATGAATCTAGAAGCACAATATAAACTTTTTGGAATTAAGTCACATATTTGGGCGCTAGAAATCAGTCAATATTTTTGCGCTTGCTCGAACTTTTAGACTTTGATTACATCATATCCCGTTCAGAATTTCCATGTTTTTGAATCATATAAAATTTAAATGTTAAACATTTATTTCGAGAAGAGTATCCTATTGAATTTAATTGTGATATATAAGGATGAAATTAATCGGGCTGATATTAACGAGATATCAAAACATCATGGATCTTTCGAGTGGTGAAAACGAATATTTCCCAGCTCAGTATAACCATGTTTATATTCTCTGCTCGAAGTGGGAATGTATTTTTTAAATGTAACTGGAATATTTTTAAACAACTCTTGTCGGCCATCTCAGAAGCTTTTAGTAAATCTTTAAAAAAGAACTCTGACCCTTGGATTCGTGAAGCGGACCCCAACCTCAAAAGCATTGTTGCGTTAACCTTTTTGGAAATTTGAATTTTCTTTTTTAAAACTTGGTATTTTGATGGGAATACGATGTATTTCCTTCTTGTTAATTAAAATTATATTCGATATGGCGCCCTTCTCTAATAAATTTTTTAAAATTTTTTAATGTCATAGATTCAAAAATGGAAAATTCTGTGTGAAGAAAAAATACGCATGCGCAAAAATAGGAAATTCAGAATGGAACTACTTGAAATTCTTAACGCGAAATGGGTTGCTTACATTTATTTAGATGTTTAAATGTTGATGTTTCTGAATAATTATTTACTTTTACACCCACTAATACAGGAGTATCAAACTTATTTCACATGGCGGGCCGGATAGAATTCTAAAAGTGCTCAACGGTCCGGTATACTACATTCGAATAATCCACCATGGAAAACGGAGTAAAATCTCTGATGTACGTTATGCTTTATACATTGGAGTACCACATACATTTAATAAATTAGTCATTTCATGGCATATAATCTCATTCTATATATTGTTACTGATCATGAAAAAAGTAGTTCGAAGATGTAAATTTTGTGAACAATACAAATTCTCTTCACTAAAGAGAATATTATCCCACAATGTACAAATCTGCTAATTTAATAATTTCTTTTTCCAGATGTCTGAAATCGCTTAACACTTGCACATCCATCAAAGTCTGATGTAAGCGTATGAGCAGTTAAAACTTTATGAACCTCGTTCAAATGAGTCTCTGTAATTTTTGATCGATATTTAGACTTATTTCAATTCATAACAGAGACAATTGCTTGCAAACATAAGTTGTTCTGAACATCGATAATATTCTTGTAGAAAAGGCAGTCATCATTGGGATATTTTTGTCCTGTTAATGTGCAAAATGTTCCAGTATCAACAGAACCGAATTCATCCTTCAAAATGGAATCAGATGGAATAAAGATTAATTGCATTTGTAATTCATGGCGCTGTTTGAGCATTTTTAGAGAATAGTTTCGAACAATTTCAAAGCTATTGTTTATGAGGATCAAATCAGCAAATTTCCTCATAAATTCGTTTCTCAGAGTTGAAATTTTGTAACTGTAATTCTCAGTATGAACAACATTGACAAAGCCAGCGTCAGATAGAAAATATTTCAATTTCGGAAAATGAATTGGATTATTTCTAATCAACTGCTTCTCCTACAACTTTAGTTAGAGTCAAAAGAACAAATTCTTTCATATAGACCCATTACCAGTTTACTGGGCCCCTTAGATTTTCTATTAAGTTCATTAATTTTCCAAGTAATATCAACTAAAAATCTAAATCTGTAAGCCATGTATTGTCACTCAATTCTGAGACTGGGCATCCTTTTGTATCCATAAATATTTTCATCTAAGAATTCAATTTAAAAAACCACATAGAACAGAATCCTGACTCAGTTATCGAACTTAGTTATAATATGTCAGAACGTTAGAACTTCGAACATCCTCCAACAGGCTGTTAAATTGTCTGTGGTTAAGATCATTCGCTCTGATGAATTTATCTTCATATCAACGACATTCATTACGTTTCTAACTTTAATGATTTGGCAGCACATCGATCGGTATTGTAAAATGCAGTTAGAAATGTAGAAATCTAACATTATATTCAGTTGTTGTAGCCTTTCTTTACCCTTCACTGCGACCCCAACTTTCCTGTATTTCATTTGAGGTGCTTAATCGCTGATCAGACTCACAGCTTGCTTCCAATCTACACAAAGTAAGTCAAGGCTTTTCCCCAAACATTGATATATATAATATGCCGTTGGTACATCTTTCATAGGAATCAATAGAACCAATTCTTTGGCATGTGGATATCTTTATCAACGCCGCGAATGAAAACAGAAAGTATAAAAATTTCGGTGATATCTGAACTCTAATCAATTGAAATTGAAAAAGTGACAAATGACTTTACTTTTTTGAAAGCTGAATATCCAGATCAGTGATAACATCAACAACTCTCTCTCTATAATCTTGTTTCTTGACAGACTTATTGTATAAAAGGCCTGTCGCTTATCATGACAAATCAATTCCGCGCTCAACAACATGGATTTCTTTATCCGAAAACGGTTTTGATGCCAAGGTTAACTGATGAGATATTGCTAACCCTGGCTTTTACAACAGCTTCATTAATATAATCGATGTTTTTGAAGAAAGACTGTTTTTACTTCAATGATTTTTCAAAGTCCGGAACATAATCTTGTCGTAGTTTTTCCGTGTTATTTTCAAATCAAATATAATTTGATTCGTAATATCTTCAGACGTTGTACTCTGGAGACAGAGATTGATTGCAGTCAGATAAAAGCTGTTGGTTAATCAATGACGTCAATGATAAAATAAGTGCATTTCATTTTTTTTCTGAATAATGCCACGTTTGGTATCGATTTATTTCTTTTGTCGGCATATTGTATGAATAACTCTAAAACTTTGAAAATTTATTTTACAGATGAAAACAAATAAAGAAATACACGACACGTATACTAGAAGGGCGTGAATATACTTGATTAGAGTAAATTAAAAAAAAACAAGCAATTTTTGAGTAAGTTAATTGAAGATTAAAATGACTAAATGCACAATGAAACATTGTACTGATTCAAAAAATGATTGGGCCAAAATTTCAGGAAGACGCTGTTTTTATACATTTCACATGAATTTTTTCATTTACTACTAGTTAGCGCACGCGTAAACCAATTGGTATTGACTTTATTGCTGTTCGTATCTTTGACACCCCTCCACTAATATATTCCGTTTTTTAAACAAGAAAGAAAATAATTCATCAAAATTAAAGTTAAGATATACGTTATATATTGGGTGTTCCAAAAAAGTGACACCCTTATTGTTTGTATGTTAAATCGTAAATATAATTGAAACGTTGTGGAATTTTAAATAAATAATCTATCGCATATTTTCGTATTATCTAAAAAAATTGAAAGCATTTGTCTCATACACTGTTGAGATATCTCAATGAAAATTTTTTTAATCCAAGTTTAACAACTACAAAACACGGTTAAAGATGGGATATTTCTTTAGGTTCATCACATTATTTTATTTATATCGAACCTGTATGATATCACAATTCATAGTCGGCTTATACGGCATTTTACGACAGGAAAATAAAAATATATTATTTAGATCCACCTATATTGATATTTCGTTCACAATTAGGTGTTTTCTAGTTTCAACAGACTTCCGACTACTCTTATGCGCACGTGTAGCTAAAACATGTTTTAAGAAAACAAGAGAACAATTCTCATTCTACATACGGAATTCAAATATGGATCATAGGCTGATGAGTTTTTCTTTGACAGAAACGGCCTTAATCAACACGAGATAGATCGATTTAAAACCGACTCAACAACATCGATCGGTTGAAAACCTGGGAGCGGAAGACAGACATTGTTATTACAAAAAGAAATATTTAGAACATAGACCACCTATTTAGGGTTAATAAAATCCGCCTTGTATATCCCAAATCATTCGTTAAGTATACAGAAAAACTCATTATTCACGAAGTTCGATAAATTTGATGATAAAAAACGATCCCCGGTTACAATGTTAAAAAAGGGCACAACATCTAACAGAAAAAAAATGACAAACTTAAAGAAAATTTCTATCTTGGTTTAACAAAGATATGATACAAAATATTTTGTGTATTGATGAAAAAATTTTCACTATTTGCACTCAAATTAATTCTCAGAATGACCGTGTCCGTTCGCCACAATACATCGTGAGACGGGAAATCAATTATAATAAGTTATAAAGAAACATGTCCTACATTTTCAAAGTCAGTTATTGTTTCTCTGTATGTTTCTTCGCACTGAAAAACGGGCCTCAAAATAAACGGGAAATTCAATCATTATAATCTGTGAAATAAACATTTATTGCCCCAGATTAAATCCGTTACTGGAAATAATTTTATTTTTCAGCAAGACTGCTCTCATACTCATCGTGCTAAACATAAATTGAATATATCAAAGAAAACACACCAGATTTTATTGAACCCAATCAATGGCCACAGAACAGTAATGATTTAAATCATATGGACTATGGAACATAGAGAATACCGAGCGAATTATTTTATAAATTCAATATTCGAAATATTCAGGACTTAAAAAATATTGGAAGAAGTTTATGTAAATGCCATTCAAAATGTGATTAGAATATGCATTTCCCAAAAGAGAAATATGGTTGAATATTGTAATCCTACTTGAAGCAGAGGTTTTGAAAATGTACTTTTGATTAAATATTTTTTATAAATCATGTTAATTTTCAATCAAACTATATTATATTTATATTTGAACTCATTTTTACCAAATATGAATTTAATTACGCACATAACCACACATACAATCATTTATTAATTAAATTTCAAAATCTTTTTTTTTGGCTCAAAATGCGTTATAAGCTGATTACGATTTGTGATAAGATATAGGCTTGAACTAAATAAAATATTTTGATCAAGCCAAATAAATATCTTACCGCGAGCCCGGTTTTTTACGCGTTAAGCTGGGATAAATATATATTATTTGCGATACCTCAAAAGTTTATAATATGAATACTTCAAAATTTCTGTATAAAAGGACTATTAATTTAAACATTCACGATGTTTAGATTAGGTTTACGTGATTTATCATGGTAAAAACTGGTATCCCTTTTTAGGGACACTGAAGAATTTATAAAAATATTTAAATATTTGGACCATATTTCTTTATCAATTGCGGCATATTTACATTGATTGAATCTTCAATCATGTTTGAGTAGTATGAAGCATATATTCATCTTTTGTTAACTTTATTGACATAAATGAATGACAAAAATAATGTTACAAATTACCGAATGAAACCGATCAAATATTAATTTGGCGACTGTAAATAGCGGAAAATTTTTTGATTATTTCATATTCTGACCAAATTAACATGGTATTAATTTATCACATATTATTTTATAATCAACTATTTTTAGATGTTTTTTATCATCTTATTAGCACTGTTTGGGAATGAAAATCAAATATTTTCATATGCCGATTTCGTTCGTCATTATTCCTTCAAACATAAAGATGTGGGATGGCTTTTCGCAACCGAACAACTTATCGATATGGCCTGTAATACTATACTGATATTCCACAAAGTGCATTTATTTTAAAAATTATTGTCATAATTAACCCTTAGAGCAGTGGTGATTGTACTGCGGAGAACAGGGTTGATATGGATTCACAGTTAGGATCTGATAACATAAGTAAAATCATACGATTGATTCTCAAGAGTCTTCCAAACTAATCACAACATTTGAAGAAATTGATTGGAATATTATCATGGAGGATTACGATAAATTTCAGAATTTCATATGCTTCTGGATATCGTGCTGAACATTTATTCTCGAATAAAAGACAAATTGCATCATAATCTAGACCCTGGTGTGATTCCACGTGAACATATCACACATTTTGACAAGGTGATTATTGATGTGGATGAAATATCTGCCTATTTAAAGTCCTCCAAACTGTATTCTTGAACAAAACCTGTAGTAAACTTAAGGAACGTAAATAAATCATCTAAAAACAGGCTTCCAAAAGATATATTCGAAAATTTGCAATTTAACTAAAACCATATATGTGGTGAAGAATAATCAACATTTTCCATTCTTTAATTGTCCTTTTTTATTGATAGAGAAAGTTTGTAACTTAATCACGCTATAAGTAACCTAAATATTATCAAATTGAGATTTTACTGCGCAAAATTGATCGGAACCAAAAATAGTAATTTATAAATCACAACAAGAAAATTTCGGAAATATATGACTTTTAAGTTTATTACCACATATCGTGAGTGGTTAGAAATATGTTAAATCCGCAACAAAATGATTCAAAAAATAATATTGATCACAAACATGAATCTTCATATATTATCGTTTCAATATTTATACACCTCACTCTGAGACCCAGTATCGTACATAAGATTAAGTTCGTAAGAATCGAGCTGGCTCCTTTAAATAAGATCATTTTAACTTAAAAAGAATTCAGCAATAATCTTAAGGTTTCTTCAAAATAAGAATTTAGTATATATTTATCAAATCGTTCTCTGGGGCCTTAGATGCACGGAAAAAGGGGAATGACTGCAATTAAATGGAATTTGTACCTTCACGATAGATCGTTTGACTTGGTTTCCTTGGAATATATTCAGACACAATCACTGATTTTATCTACACATAAAATTTTGTTAGTTATTGCATTGCTGCCCTCTGCACGACCGTCAATAGAGATTTAAGAGATAGTAAGCTCTTATTAACCTCTTTTTCGATTCCAGAGCAGCCCCTTTTCTTTGGGCGCGGCAGTTATTATTATGTAAAAATAGAGGCTGAACGTCTTCTTGTTGTTCTAATTAAAACGAAATAGATTGAATTCTTCATATAAAGTTCAGAATATTTTCACTGTCAGGTTATGTTTCTTCACTCACAGACACTTTATCTAAGAAAGAGGAGTCACTGAATTTTTAGCCCGGACTTTACTGGTTGTAACTGCAAGTGGCCATATAACAGATATCCCTAATTGAATATATATAAATTATATCTATGAAACCAAAATTTTTATATATTATACATTATTTCCAGTCTAAATATAACGATATTTTCCTAATCTTCAATTTAATGAGAATTTAGTGAAAATATTTTGGCACTTGATCTCAATCCAATCGCCAATAATGATTGTGAGTGATTTATTCTCGAATATACTCAAATTATTTCCACGGATCTATATAAAGAATAATTAAGACTGATAAATTATTTGTTTGGTCGGAATATATGAATGACAGCACCAGAACTTTAGAACTGGAATCGGTGTAAAGGTTTGTTTGATAAAATCATGTTGAAATTCTTGAGTTAATAAATAATATTTAATGTATATTGTTTCATGTTATCACACGGATGAATTCAAAATTCTTGATGACTTTCAATTCTCCATAAAATGTTGCTCTATTTATTGGACAAAGACTAGATGTTTAAGAATCATTTCTGGATCAAAATATTCTGATAAGAGGATACTATTTAAAACCTTCTCTACCAATAAAGCTATTCATTCTAACGATAGCATATTTTGATTCATACCATCTTTTGTTTGCATTACGGAGTTTACGGAGTGTTTCGATATCGTTATTATGTGGCATGAATGATTAGCAAGTACGGTATATGATGTTCATGTACTTACCCATTTAAATTGATAATTTTTTTTCGCTGATTGCCGAACTAACCTTCACAGACATGCTCGCCTCTAGAGCATGGCGCATGTATAGTTGGTGACTGACGGTCGCTGGTCATAGTTTTCCTGTTGCAATGAGCAGAAAAAAATTGTAAATTATGCACGATTACACAATCCAAATAATAATACGAAAATAGAAGACATTTCCATATTCAAGAATGCTCATTATTAGCATTCTGAAGTTCTTATGGACTGCAGGATGGTCTTCCATGCCTCGAGCATTTTTTTAATGTTATAAGATAATGTATAACACGTTAGTCCATATTATGTGGCTTCTAGATAAAAATGAAATATTTGCCAAATATCGATGGAATATGCGCATGTTGAATTGGAAAAGTTTAAAACAAGAAACATTTTAAGCAGAGATATTGTAAGCCAGTTTGCTTTCTCTGCAGCGATGGTTCTTAAGTATGCATTCAATTATCTTAAAAAGGAAATCAATGTTCTACTGTGCTGCCCGCGGCAGAAATTACACATAATTTATTGGATATTTAAGGGGTTTGAAAAACTTAATTATAAAAGTGGAAATTAAAACAATTAGATTTAATCGATAGTCCTTGCATAAATTTAGACGCATATGTTTCATATCGAAATTAAACCAATGCAATTTGAAGACTTAGCGGATTGTTACTTTTAAAAGTTCAAAAGTTTCAATGAAAAAGGAATTCATAAATTTTTATTCACTCTCGACGAATTCTTCATTAAGACAGTTCTTAAAGAATCGTTAAGGATTATTTATACATTTACTAAATTTGTTGGTGTAAATTCCGTAAGCCTCATTCATCCTTACTGGTGTGTTTTTCCTTTCAATGAATTTTTCGGAGATCCATGATTTAAGAGGACATTGCGAGGAAGGACAGTTTATTTGAACATTACTATTGTCAATTTATTAAATGTTCAAAAAGCTTTTTATCAATGTAATCATGTATTTGTGAACTCAAAACATGGTAAACTCATCTAAATGCATGGTCTTTTACCAAAATATGAAAACATTTACTAGATTATATCAAATAGCTATCGATTAAAACCAAGCTGTTTTGATTTAAACATAATTTTTTTAAACCAAAATAATAAAACAAACTACTGGTAAATTGGAGCCTAGCACAAAAGAGCGGAGAATTAACTGACAAAAGCTATAAACATCTAAATGACATATCACACCATTTACTTTAAAAAATGGCTAACTTTCGATAGATGGTATTCAAAGGTTCCGATGTTGAGTTTATTAGAAAAAGTAAATTTTAGAAAATTTCTTTGCCGTTACGCAAAATCAAAGCTCAGTAAGGGACAATAATACTCCACTCTTGAATCTGAAAGAACATTCTCACAACTATAAAAAGTAGAATCTATATAAATATCAATTCACTGATGAATACAACATCAGAACATTTGAACGTCTACACCGGATAGTCAGTTACAGACAGAAAATGGTGTAATAAAGATTACTTTTTTTTCTACGTAAATCGGGGAAATATTTTTCGATATATTCAAAATACTTTGCTAGGTTCTGAGTAGTTATTAAATTTGGTGCCTTTTGGATATCATTGATTATATGAAACCGTCAGTTGGGGCGAAAACATATAACTAGACATTTACCACAAAGAAAACATGTAATCGATTGGATTAAGGAAATGACGTAGGGGTCATAATTAACAAAAGTAATGGCCGTTCATTGTGATTATACGTTTGATCAATGCTTCTTAATGAAAATGGTCATTATTAAAAATTAACTCATAATTTTTCAGCTCATTCTCATTTAGAACACTCATTAAATTTTCACGGAAATCTACATAAAGATCATCTTTTAAAGTTATCTCTGAAACTTTATGGTTCAAAATGGAATTTCTGGAGATAGCCGAACAAACAGTAATATTCTTGGATTTAAAGTATTTTTTCATTTTGATTTCAACCCGCATCCCGACTATAATTTCTCATCGGCGAAACGTTAAATTCTATAACATCTTAAAAAGAATGAATCTATTACTGACCTAGTATTCCAAGATTTGATTATCATTATCATGTCTTTCTTCAATTACGCATGCTGTTAGGTCCTTATGGAATAAATTTTATCTTTTTAAAAGACCAATGAAATTTTTTTCAATATCCTGTCACTGGGATTTGACTTGTTCATTATTTTATATTATTTGAATAACGATCGAATAGATTTTGTAGAGGAAAACAACGGTATTCTCCAAGATGTCGCATAAGATACTTTCTTATTTTATATCAAAAAATAGTACTCGATTCTCACCATTTGGCGTTTTTCCGATTTTTAACGATTGTTGAAAATCGTTCCATATTCTGAGAACTTTTGAAAAGTCAACTTCAAACGTTTGAAAAACTACAGTAAGAGTCATTGTTAGATGTTGTTTATTATATGCTGAGAGACTCATTTTAAATAACTGTTAACGTTCATCTCCTGTTTGTGTTCTTGGCCGATTGTGAGATTTGAGAATACTAACCTTATGAAATTTATAGTTTCTTCCATTTTTATCGAGAAACGCTGTAATATGCTGATATTCATACAGTTTTAGATTGACAGACTCTTCAAGATAATATCTGGGTGTTCAGATGCCTTTGGATCAATCAACGATACTCATATCACTAGTATACAGCTAGAGATACACTTCTGAGTTTTTTTCTTTTGTTCTGATATTACGTCATCACAGTACTTCAATTATATCAAGTAAACCCTATAGGTATTTGGCAGGAAGTTTCATACAATTTTTGAACAGGAACGTGGTGATAAAAATGTGCGCATCCTGAATACATTATACTTAGATTATCTGAGAATATGTCATTTTTATCTTTCAATTTATAATAAAAATTCCTTAAAATTTCAAATTAACGATTAATTAAACCTTAGTACAAATATATATAGTTTCTGAGTTGACATTTCTCATTTATATGGTTCACGATGATTTTTCCCTTTTTTGTTCACGTTACAGAAATTATATTATTTCGATGATTGGATTATTTTAAAATGTATTCGTTGGTATGCGGTGTAGGTTATTGCATATCTTCATATAATACATACCAGTTCACATTGAATGAATTTTTATTTTAAAATGTTTATAATATGACGTCATATCTTCCCTCTCTATGAATATGTCATTACTGTGTAATCTGTTTTAACGAGAATTCAGTGAAACTATGTTGGCGGTTTTATCTTTCATTCCTGGATTTATATTTACCTCACCGATATATTTCCGTAATCTCTTTTCTGATTTCTGATTTAATAATTTTATTGAGCGACAGCGTATTCCGGTTTTTATCATAAATAAGTTATCTAAGACCATAGATCCTTGATTTAAACGAATTGGCATTTTTATAAGTATAAAATTTTTCAAAGGCTAGATAATTCAGACGTTCCTATATTTGAAATAAAAAATATATGAAGGCTTCCGAGGCTAGATATTTGAATCGCCGATATAAATAACTATATTTTTTGACAGAGTATGATATAAAAGATAGCCATAAGAATATATTATGGGTTGCAGAATCAAAAACTATGAAACTCCTGTCGGTTATGCCATTTAATATCTACTTATCGAACCCCGTCCTAATCGTAAAATTTGTCAGATATATCCCTGCATGTTTACTGAATATGTTTTAGGAATCTGCTTCAAAGTTATCTGTTCAAAGTGAACCATTTTATCACTTGTTCCAATAAAGATATTTGATAAATTTATAAAAATAGAAACCCATTTCATCGAATTCATTTTTTGATTTCAATACATTGTATTTGTAGAAACATTATCTCTTTAAGCAGACATTCAGCGAATTAAGTAAACGAAAAGACAAAAGTGATTGGCTTGGGAAGTATTTGTGAATATATGTCAAATATAATGTATCCAACAATTACATCGATTCTCATTATGTAAACATTAACTTAGAGGTAAAGAATTTTGGAAAAGTTGATTTGGTAGCTAAAAAAAGTAAGTTGTAGGTGACTCATAGAGCTTAGTTTTCCATTTTATTATGATGGGAATAAAATATCATGTGATGTTTAGTAAATGCCAGATCACTGCTGAGCATCAGTTTCGACATTGCTCGAACACCACCAAATATTCAAGCTATTTAATCGTGAAATAAATGCATAAATTAGATGTAGAGAACCCAATGAATTATGGGAACCAGATAATTCATATATTGATGGCCAACCCATTTAGGCCCTTTCAGATGGTCTCTCGATCTTTTATCTGTTGAATCCATTCAATGTTGTTTTAAATTCAAAAGAATGGATCATATATTTGATATATCTGTAAATAAAACGGAATTATGAATAACTAGATAATCAGGTGACAACCACGAACCTCTAGACTCCACCGAATATTTTGGCTAATGCTAAGCTTGATTTTTAAAATAATTTAGCGTTCAAATGAGATAAAATAAAGAAATGAATATATACGAATGTAGCATTTGGTTTTAGTCAACAATTAGATCACATATTTTTTCAAAAAAGCCTGATAGTTTTCATATTTAATGAAGGGAAATTTTTGTATGTTAATATTTTATTCGAACTGTAGATTTTACACACTTTCTCATTCAGAAACCCTTTGAGAAATGCTACTTGGACAAAATATTTGTTTATGTTGTTAATCAAAGAGTGGCTCGTTGATATAGCCAAGTTATGTTCGTGCTCTCTCAGTCATCAGAAATATTTTAAATTAATTTTATTTTCTTTAATCTAAATGTTTTCAATTCGTTTTTTCAGTAGAATGTGGGTTCATTGGACCTCATCAGGCTTTTATAGTTACGAAAATAAAATGTCTATTCAAGTTAAACGTTAGAATAAGAAGATGATTTAATTATCTGTAAAGCGCCGTAACCAAGACTTATACATTGCCGTTATGGTGATATTGGTATTACCTGCTTCAAAACTTGATCTCGTCCTCGATTCTTCAAAAGCTTTCTTTGATCATGATAAAATTATCACTTAATAGGTTTTCGTATGCAATTTTGTTTTCAATCGCCGATGAGATCGATAAAATGCTGATCTCTTTTGATTTTGATACACGATGCTGGTGCATTCCTGGTTTATCATCAGACTTATTCTTCAACCTCAATAATTTAGCTATTTTTACTTAAAATCTATTTAAGTTTATATTGAAGCCTTTTTAAAACAATTATTGATAGTAAATGAAATAATGGTACATAAAACTCATTATCTAAACCAGAACGACCATCGTTCGGAGGTAATTCTCATGTATTTCAATCAGTTTTAAACTTATATAATTCATATTAATAATCCCGTAATCGATTCGAACCTGTTTTTATATTAGATCGGGGTGTATATTCGAATTTCTTCATAACACATCCGTGCGGCGCCATGAATACTCTAATTTTTATAAACTTTTAGATTAATATTTGTGATTATTCTAGTTAATCAGTTTTAAAATAACATTTATAGTCTTAGAAAAGGAGAATGGGCTCAAATTGAAAGGAAAAGATTATTTTATTCGAATTTAGATTCGAAATTACCAAACAACTTTGATCATCTACCCTAAACAGGCTGTAAATATTCTTTTATTTATATGACGTAATTCGTATTTTAGGGTCGATTTATTTTCAGTTAATATCGTTGTGATATCTCATCATTAATTTCTGTCAGGAATTTTAGATTAAATTTTCGCGTTGTCATATGCGATTATAATTCTTATATCCAGCACTGATGATCAAGTTCTCTGA
The DNA here is from genome assembly GCA_000827895.1 of Thelohanellus kitauei. NCBI lineage: Eukaryota > Metazoa > Cnidaria > Myxozoa > Bivalvulida > Myxobolidae > Thelohanellus > Thelohanellus kitauei. The sequence continues at coordinate 313,846 of JWZT01003445.1, forward strand.
AATTTGATCGATTCTATTGGTTTTAAATAATTGAATGTAAAATATAATAGAATCAAATATACTAAATATCTCTACGACGCATGACTACAATAACTGGTGTCGTGAATCTTTCACAACTGGAACAAACACAATCATAGTTAAAGATGAATTTGCTGAAATTGTAAAAATATAAATCATTATCATGCAAGAAATATTTGTTCGTAAGCTTTCCCGATTTGAACGATTATCATGTTTCAGGGATAAAATTCTTTGGTTTCTAGTTTCAAAATGATAGTAGAACAGAATAAAAAATTAAAAACGGGCATAAGCAACTGTGATTATGTTAATCTGATATACCCCTAGGATACAAAAGGCCTGAATGTTTGATGTAGTTATATTATCAAAGTCAATTAAATCTGTGACATTCTCTGAGTTGTTCAGTTTTAATATTTTAATAATTAGGATTACATTAAATATAATTCGATGAAATATTTTGGTCTATGAAATGGTTAAATGGGACCCACAACGTATATTAAGATGAATAGGTTTTTGCAAATGCTTTTGGCACAAGTTCTTATCAAAATTAATCAATTTTAATTCATCATATATCGTAAAATCTGCGACTTATAAATGTCCACTTGATGAGATTTGTACTCATTTTCGTCTTAATTACAGTCATCAGTTCAGCACAGCTGAATTCAAATATTTTAGTACATTTCTCATTTTAAGATTCCATCGAGTGAAAATCTTCTTATTCAAATTTCTGTTTTGCTAAGCTGAGTAAACAACCTCCCATCTGACTCTCAGTGTTCTACTCGAAACAGAAATTGTTTATTTGTCAACCAAAAATGATTGTACCACTGGCGGATGCGCACTTATCTAAACTGTTAAGGTTCCAGAACTAAGCTATTCACAAACCCAAATAACCAATTTTTATAAGGGTCGTTTCAAAATTAATAAAATTTTATTTGAGTGTCTTTACAAAATATTTTTTAAATTAAATAAACGCTTTCGAAAGAGCTTGTATTGAAAGAAACCATGAAATGAACAAAACGAATCATAAAGTACATGCGCGGCAGATTTTTTATTAGAAGCTAAACAAAATCCTTGTGATATTAAACCTGATATTTGCAATTCATGACTTCGAATCATCAATTCAATTTTATAATCATTTTTGAATGATATTTTTTAACATTTCAGCTCAGACATTCACATAGTCTCAGTATTGTCGAGAAAAAGCTGCCTTTATTACGAAATGACTGAAAATTACCATTAAAGACGATGCTACATTAAGCATGAATCATTGAATACCACAAGCGCGGTCAATTGGAATAAAAATTTAAAATATCTCACAATAAAGCGAAAGGATTCAACGATTTGAAAATTATGTCTTCCAGATTAAAATTATGGAACCTATTTTCATGGCACTACCCACGTTGAAATATATGTATATTAGTTAATTTTTGGTTACGAGTGATAATACAATAAAATCTGGTTCAATGCAAAGCGCCTGAGAGCTAGATCCGCTTATGTGCACGCATTCACTTGATCCAGCTTGCAATTTACCAATTTACATTGAGTTAGGAGATCTTAACTCCGTTTAAGTATAGGTTGTTGTCTGGGACAGAGGCAACGTATTTTACCTGATTTAAATGTATAAAACAGGTAACAGAAATCAATTTTACTTGCAGTATGATGTCCATATACCATTCATCTTCATCATTCCCCTGTTGTCTTTTGAGATTTCTAATTAAAACGTCTTTCAGTAAAAAAATTGTTGAAAACGAAATATTAGATCTTTAACCTACTATTGCAACATTAGAATCGGCTCAAATATATCTGGACACCTTACAGAAAATAGCCGATGTATTCATACCAGGAATAAAGAAACAATTATTTCGAAAAATGAGCTATCTATGATGTAATCTACGACGATATTATCCATACATGCATTTTTATAATTGAAATATCACTTTAAATTTAAACAATTAAACTTCCTCAAATGATCCAAATCAAATTGTCAGAATAGGAAATAATAACAAATTACTAACCGCACTAAATGACAAAAATAATGAAATGTTAGAAGCAGAATAAATTATGTAATCAATGTATATTTTTGACATCACGCCCCAGTCACATCCATTTTATTAGAATCAGGACCTGATCTTCGGAAGTTAGAAAGAATATATTACCCTGAATCGGCTCCTTCTCTTGGTACCAGCTCTTCTATCCTTGAATTAATAAATGGTATGGATAGGTTTTCAACTATCCATGAAAGTGTCTGGTTAATTAACATAAACCTCTCTCACGGCACTACTTTGAATATAATGTCTGCTCAAAAATTGACCATTATCAGACTAATTCACAATAAATTTACCTGATTGCGGAAACGTTGTTTCTTGGGTTGAATCCACCCATACTCCAGTTGAATCCATGACAGGAGCATAACCATTAAAATAAACCAACAACTTCAAAAATTCATCATGTTTATGGCGGAAAATCTTAATATCTGATAAGATTTACAAACTCAAATGCCCATCGTAAAAAATAAATGATATTCATAAGATATATTTTTTCATCTTCGGGAAGCATCAAAATTACTACTTTGAGCGAAGCCAATTTTTCGTCTTGATGTGAATTTAAATTGCTACCTTCACTTCTGGTATTAAAACCTTTACAAAAACGTACAGTAAATAGTTGCATCATTGAACATTTGTGAATAACGGGCAACAAGTTAAAACAAGTGTACGGAGAGGGATTATACTAAAATTTATTTATGAAAAACATAAAATCTCATAAATTTTTAAATTCCATACAATGGTTGAAAATGTAAAAATTGAGGTATTAACCCTTGTTATTGAAGTTTTTACCCCACGAACTCTTATTTTACATCTAAATTCCTCAAATTATGAGTGTTTCTAGCCCGATCTGAGGGTAAAAACAAAGGCATCCTCAAGTCGCCACATAAATTGCAGTGTTATATGTAAAAAAATCGTTACAATTATTTAATCTTGAAATAGGATTTGTACTCATTGACTGGTTATACAGTTAGCAGAAGAGAATGGAATCCATAAAACGAAATATTTGTGATTCAAATATTGTCTAAGAAATGTCAGAATCAATATCCAGGCTATATTCTATCAAGAATCGATTAACTGAGGCCTCGTGATTACTATTTTATGCCGTAGAAAAGAGAATTCATTAATATTTGAGAACTAGGAACATGTAAAAAGGTGATATTTACCCCACGTAATTAAGAGAATTGACATCTCTGATGGTCAGCCATTTCAAATATTATAAAACGCGGATGGTTAATTAGTCAGTAGTTGACTTTGATGAATGATGGATCAGTGGAAATTTATTAACTTAAAAGTATCGACAATTCGTTTTATAGAAAAAGTCAATTCATGAGAAAAACACACAAACCATGGGAAGGTCAATTCATAAATGCGAGGTTTAAAGGAAAGGATAATCATTATGCTAAATATTAAAACAAATTTTAGACGACACGGATATTATAAACACTATTCTTACCATGACTTGTCTCATATATCCAGTCAGATCAAGGTTATTACATTTACTTCTGGTCATTATTCTTTTAAAAATACTCTGTAGCTGGAAAACCAAAAGGTTCTTGAAAATCTTTAGGATTAGCAGATTCAATCACTTTTTTGCACAATTCCTGATCGAACACGGAATTTACCGAAATTGAAATCAGTTTTTGCTGCTGAGAAAGCGGTGTACTAACGAGATTTTGTTCCTGTGGCACACTATGAACCTGATCAATAAACCTGATACCTCTTTTGCAGGAGTAGGTGTTTTGCCAGGTATTGAACTGAATTTTTCAAACGTCCAGTCGTTATCTTCTAGAAAACCACCCACGGACTTTCTTGACCGTTTACTGACAAACCGATTAAATATTGACAGGGCTCCCTTCACCCACTTGAATGGATTCTTAGGACGGTCTATATATAATAAAGCAATACCAAAAGTCATCTGCAGGAGAGAAGATATCAAAATCAAGCGCATAAATATAAAAATGGTGCGTCTAGAATTCTCTGCTTTAAAAAAAAGCATTAATGGTTGGGTAGTGTCCTTTAATGTAAATTAAAATAATCTCTCTACACGATGACTACATAGGCTATTAGATAATACTTTTTATATGGGTATTTATACGAATAAACAACAAAAAACCTCACAACGTAATTTCAGGGAAAACAATTACAAAAAATTAATAAACGATCACATTAATCGAAATTGTAATTACAAGATAATTAATTGATAAGACAATGAATCAACTGACGAAATTATGGTGTAAATAGAATCTACGAGTCAATGAGATTCTTTCATGTCTACATTTCTAGATACAACCCGATAATGGCATGCGAGCAGTTTGACTATATATTCCAAAAATTGGAGTAAAAACAATGTGAAATTAAGATTATCGTGTAGATGACGCAACCAATTGAATTTTCTTAAAAATGAACAAAATGTTGAATTGACCATCCAAAATATACCATTTTTCGTTCAAGATTTCCCTGTGTGTCATTCAAGATTGTCGTTTTCGCGCATGACTCAAATAGTTTCAATCAAATGACCCAACATTTTTAACAAATAAAATTAATACAAAAATTCTCTCAGTGGCGCACTAGAGTTAAAACGCGTAGATTGCTTGATCCAGCCTAAACACGCGGTTACCAAAAAAAAAAATTTGAGCCGAGGCTCGAGACATCGTTTATAAGGTAGTATTTCCACCGAAGATACTCATACCTTTCATTATAAAATTCTTTCACTTCAAGAATAACAACTCGATCGGGTTTGAATATGGCGAGTTTGGAGGAATAAAGAAGATTTGATGTCTCATAAAACAAGGGGAATTTTGTGAATTTCTAATTTAGTGTATGCGAAATTTGTCCTACACTTCGAAAATATTAATCATGGTTAATGTCCGATTCCACAACTCGATAGAAGTCCATAAAGTTGTGGAGTCTCAAGGGCATCAAATCATCTTTAATTCGCAATATTTCCCACATCTAAACCCTACAAGCTTCTTTTCTCAAAATGGAAGAGTTTCATAAACTAGGGTATGAGTATCTTCGATGGGATTACCCTTCTTTCAACCATTTCAACAGGCTCCTGTCAGATCTCCGAAACAGATTACCCCGGCCTTATCAGTCAACCAGCACCTTTTGCCTCAAGAACGCATCAGAGAATCTTTCAACCATTTTAAATATTATTTGTTAAAAAAATATTGGGAATATTGATTAAAACGTTTTGAATCACGCCCGAAAACGGACGGTAGCGAATGACACAACATGATATCTTGAATGAAGAATGGGGTAAACGTAATCACATGTTTTTTTGATGTAAATATAATAAGTGATTGAAGAGATCGTCAACATGATTGTCCGAATACAATAAATATAAGCTTTAAAAAACTGTTATATATGTGTACATAATAGTTAATACAGTCGATTCCGCTTAATTGGGACACATCGGGACTTGAACATTTTGTCCCAATTAAGCGGCTGTCCCAATTAACCGAAGTTCACTTTTTTTCCCAGTTCATTTATTTGGTTTTGGCAACTAAGGCCATTAACCAATAATACACACATAAAATTGGACAATGCATATTTTTTTCAATAATTTTATTAACTCTTGGAAACTGTAAATTACATATTTGTAATATAAATGATCATATAAATACAAATTCTTATGTAATATAAACTGTTAAGAAAAAAATCCAAATTAAAAAAAAATAAATGGGTAGATAGGTACATATAATTTATTTTAAATATTAAAATGAATCAAGTGTAGTCTGTCTTTTGTTTTTGTAGCATTTAAATTCTACAAAATCAGCAAAAATTTTCAGAGCGGATGTAGGACTCCCTTCGTTTCCTTCCTGCATAAAATAACCCTGTAACACGGCCATACATTTTTTTGCCTCATGGTTAGTCACAGGAACAGGTGACTCGTCATCATTATCGTCATCTTCTTCAAATTTTTCATGTTTTGATTTAATACCTTCTACAATTAAATCGTCACAGTCTTCATTATTATCGTAACATGGTAAATTGTTATCTATTGTGGAAAATTCTTCATAGTTAATAATACGAACTGGCAACATATCCTCATTTTCTTCATTGCTTAAAATTTCGGAAATATCTAAGGGTCTAAAGCCGCAATTAGTAAAACAGTTCTGTATTGTGGTGGTTTTTATAGCTCGCCAACTGTCAGCGACAAGCTGTATTTCTTGCAAAAGGGAAATTTTTGAACTAATCTCTCTGGCTGTTGTGGAACTTGTTAATAAATTTTCATCAATGGATTCTAATATTAAATTAACCAATTTTCCACTATACAAAGTCTTAAAATTTTTATTACCCTTATGTCCAATGGTTGCATTAAACGATGTGGTATTACGAGGAAGAAATTCCAGCTGTATATTTTGTAGATGGTCTAAAAGAGGATGTGCCGCACCATTGTCAACAAGCAGCAAAATTTTTCTTTGTTTAAGTTTTTAATTTCGGTCCCAATTAGTAAGCCAATTTCAAAGAATTTCTGCAGTCATCTACGCATTTTTTTTTGCGTGGTACTCCACTGGTATACCCTCCATTCTTAGCCTCTTAAAGCATCGAGGTCTAGCACTCTTTCCTTTGATCAGTAGCTTTCGTTTGTCAGTACCTGACATATTTGTACAGCATTACACAGTAATGCGGTCCACCGCCTTTTTATAACCAGACAGTGCAATGTGTTTATAGCATAAGGAACCGTCTGGCCTAGCACGATAATATAGGCCTGTTTCATCAGCATTGTAAATGTCATCAGCACTAAAATTCTCTAAAAAATATGAATTTTCGTAGTTTTCCACTGTTCGGCTCTTTTGTTGTCGGCAATGCCCTTTTCATTGTGCGCTTTTTTTAAAATTAAGATTGTGTCTTGCTTTCCATCGCGATAACCAACTATCAGTTGCTTTAAAATCGTTGCGGCCCAGTTTTTTAGCTAACTCCTCTAACTTCGCCTTCAATATTGGGCCGTTGATATTTACGCCTTTGCCACTTACAATAGATAACCATCGATCTAGTGTTTCTTCCACATCTGGATCCTTCCCTTCGCGTTTGCTTTTGAATGTTCTTGTGTGTTATTCTTGTAATACCAATTCCTCACGCCGTAAACTTTCTTGTCGTAAAACACGCGATATGATAGATTTTGGTACATCAGTTATCTCGGCGAGCCGACGATAACTTGTATTAAGTGGCTGGCTCTTTATTTTATCTAGCTAAGCAATTTTACTGGAGAGTGTGAAATCATTTCTTTGCATTTTAGGAAGGGTCAAATTTAAGAAAAATAAAATTGTCAAAAAATAAGTTCACGCACTGTTCACGTGCGAGGTGATTGCTGACTGAATAAATACGCAACAATTGAGACAGTCGTCACGCGCGAGGTGTATTGGTAACTGAATAAGATTGGCTTACGTCGCCCTGATCAGCTGTGAGACATCACATTCTATCAAATTCTCTGTACATATTTTTTCTTGATATTATTTGTAACATGATATGTACTGTGATCTTAAATTTACTGTCCCAATTAAGCGGAATTTTGTCCCAATTAAACATATAAATTTACTATTGATTTCTTGGTTTGGTTTCTGTTCTTGGAAATTTGTCCCAATTAAGCGGCTGTCCCAATTATGCGGTGTCCCAATTAAGCGGAATCGACTGTATATTAAAATGTTTGTTTTCGTAGTCTAATTTCATTCGTGATACCTAATATCGTATTGTTATTTTCAAGCCTTTGTATGGAATAAATAAGTGCCTTAACGCTCTTCCAAAAAATTTGCTACACAAACTTATAACCACTAAAGTAAAGGAAACTTCCCAATCAATACATTGTAAAGCTAAAACTTACAATTTATTTATTCTTAGATTAATATATAATTCGTTTATTTAGTTAAATTTAATAGAAACTATAACTATTATTAATTTTCAAAATTTATAATTCCATATTTTTAAAAATATTCTAAAAGTATATTAAATTGCCACAAAAAATTGATAGAAAGATAACATTTATTTTTCGCCTAATTTTCATTCAGAAGGTTTTTGGTTTTTGATCAATGTCCCAAATTTTTAAAACATTGTCTCAGTAGGGCTCTTGATAAACAACTAGTAGGTTATCGGATCCATCGAGCATTATTGGTTACCGAGATCTAGGTAGAATCTGCTAAAATGGTTGAAAAGAGTATATTTTTGTCGAAGTTAATCGTACCACAATTCTAATATAATCTTTTACTTCTAAAAGTGGTTTTGATCAGTTTCATTTGTGATACCTAAAGACAACGAAAATAAATGTTATTGATTGGAAATCTTGAACGTTTACTGAATGGTAAAAGCTTAAATTTTCAATCATATATTACTCCGCCGAACTCCTATTTTTGAAATTTAAGAGTTTTACAGTTGGATATGAACACCTTTAAGGAAAATCATTCTATTGTTAATAACAAGAGCATCTTATACTCAGATATCAGAAAACTACTATACCTGTTGGAACGTGAATAAAAGCGGTTTTCATGAATAGTGTTGCTGTAAAAATCTTTTAATACATTTTGTTTTTTAAAAAAATTAGGACATCCTGATTGAAACGCTCGGAGATTTTTGATGAAAAATGTCGTAAACTACAAATATAAAATCCATGAATGTACGGAAAATTCAACTTAAAATGTAATGATGGTTTCTTCACATTGACTTATATTCAGTAATAGCAAAATATTTGATTCGATTATTGTTATCTCTTTGTCAAGCGGATTTCAATGAGTTCTTGTAGATAAGGAGTCGGCATCGTTAAGTATATTAGAGCACGGCAATATCTTTTGTCATTGAAGTCAGAGCAGGATTAAATATAGCAATTACGCTGTTTTCCCGACATTATCCGAAGCACAGAAAAAAGTTGGTTATTATGGTGAAACTTATCAAAGAGTGCGGCTTAAAAGACAATGAAAGCATATATAAATTAATTTCAGAATTATGAATTTTATTAAAATTGATGATATTATTAAGTATTCGAAGCCATTTTAAAGAAATTCATGTATCATATCGTCTTTATTC
>JWZT01003446.1:0-17891 GCA_000827895.1 Thelohanellus kitauei
GTCTGGAGGTTCCAATCAGTATTTAAGCGCCAAAACTTATGTCTTATCAAGGAAAGAGTGAGATCCTTGACATAGCTCATTTATTCTCCATGCTAATTTTCAAAATTATGAGTTCACTTTGAAATCACAACCTTATTGATACTAGTTCGTTAGAGCTTGGTGGATTCATCAACCAGCTTTTAAATTAAAAAAATTTGTGATTGTCCGGATGAGTGTTGATTAACACGGGTAAATCCCACCAATTTATGACTGATGACAGCCGAATAAACCAATACCCAGTTTAATCCAAACAGAAAATCAACGAAATCTGATTTAATCTCCTCAGCTTTGACATTTAGGAATATGAGTCGACCACTCGTGGTTCTCGTTTTTAAAAATATTTATATGACCTCAATTTTAAGACAGGAAAAGAAATGTCGAATCGTAGAAAACGAGAGCTATTTCAAACTTGAAAATGGCCAGAAAGGTATCCATACACTCGTCAAGTCAAACATTCTGATGAACCATAAGAAATAATTTTTGGAATGCAATAATTTATTAAATCGCGATCAATGGAGAGATAACCTTTTCAAGTATCCAAATGCCCGTTTGAAAATTAAGAACCTGAATGAAATATCAAAGAAACAGTCATCAAAAGGACTAAAATATTTATGTATTTTTCAAAACAATTTAAATAATTGGAATAATTTTAGCAGCCTTACTTACCAAATATCATTCTTTATAATTGAATAAGTGATAAGAAAGAAACCAATTTATTGAACGACTGATAAGTGAAAACACAGCATAATCAAAATAAATGAAAACTTCAGTTCCTTCATTCATATTTTAGCTATATTGCTCTTTTCCTCGACATTAAACACTGAAGCTTTCCAATTTACCTGGTTACCGGGAATCTGAAACGAATGTCATATACGTGGATCCGATATCGAGAAAAATCCAACAGCCGTTCGTTTTTTCGGGTTTCCGATATTTGAACCATAAAAAATGTTTAATGCGATACTAATGCTTAATATTCTGTTGAGCCAAAAACTTTAAACTTGAAACATCACTAGGTATCCATTCAACAAGTTTGCGCATGTTGTTTAGAGATTAAATCATTTCTGTTAGCTAAACTCCACTATGATTCAGTTATAATGATCATCAAGATTCTCAGTGTTAGTATTCGTATCGAGGATCCTTCCTTTTTGAACCATGTCATGAAAAAAATCAAAAAACGAATTCTGAGAAATTAAAACTACCAAATGACAGTGGATATCACCGAGCTGATAAAATAACGCAAAGTGAATTCAGTGGACATGAGATACGAACCATGTATTGACTCTAATCTGTCAGGAAGCGAGGATTGGGATTTGTCTTCATGATCTCTCTACTGCAGAGGTTTTCAACGTTGGATCTATTAAAGATTAATGGGAGCTCCGCCACTCTACCTGGGAATTTCTGCAGGGTCCCACGGATAAAAAGGTTGAAAATCTCTCCTCTACTAGAACTGTGTCATTAGCTTTCAAGAAATATTTCATATATCTATCTATCTAGGTATAACATATATAATCTCCGAAATTATGAATCAGCGAAGAATCATAGTCCAAGATATAAGCAAATACGCTGGGGCAAAAGTTGGATAAAACAGGTTCTGTATGCGAATTTTATAAAGGAGAAACCATCCTTTATATTAAGATAGTCGCTTAATTGGTATTTTTATGATCATTATAACCAACAAAAACTAAATTTGATTGCAACAACGGAAAAATATTGAGACCGAAAATGGGTGATGTTTATCGGAGTACTCGAACGGGTAGTTGAACCACAATTTATCAACTTCGGGAAGGATAAATAGCATACAAGAAATATCTAAAGTAAACTCGAGAAAGGGAATCGTGTCATCAATTTACAGAGTTTAAACTTAACTTCGGTATTCCTAAACTTCAGTCTGGATAGAAGAAAAATTTATAAAAAAATAAAATTGAAAAACGAATAACTAAATAAAATTGTTTAGTTTTTTATAATTACATTGCTCAAGGAACTTTTACATACTAGGTTTTCAGGGCTATTTCGTCCTCTTTAATTTAAATGTTTTTTAATTTTTCACAATTCACATGCAGGTGCTTTTTTCTTTGGGTTCAAGAAACAAATGATGTAAAATTCTAATTGGGGAGGGGGAGTTGTAATTTTTGATAAAACAGATATTTTAAAGTTCCCCCAAAATTATAACACACCCTGATATGGTAATAATTTTAAAAGAATCCATGTCAAAAAATGTGTGTTAACCAGACCCAGCCCTAAATTCAACGGCTGGTGGTTTATTTAACATTTTTACCTTTCCCTTTTTCCAACCCAAAGGTTAGTTTTGACAGTGTTAAAATTAAAACGTAAAAATCAAAACTAACTGAACTTATAAAGGATGAAGTAAACCTAAAAACCCAGTATGTAAAAGGTCCTTAAGCAATCACATTATAAAAATACTAAACAATTTTATTTAGTTTTATTGATTTTTCCATTTTATTTTTTCGTAAATTTTTCTTCCACCAAATTAAAGTTCCAAAATACAATATTGCTTTTTAAACAGCTGGCTAAATGAACCAGCCGTCTCAAATCGAAGTTTAAACATACAAAAGTGAAGTTTAAACCCTGTATGACACGCAAAACAATGATTACAAAAGATATAGCTTTTTACAGAAGATTCAGTTTAGAGAATGACATATCGTCATCAATACTATAAGTTAGACAAAATTATTCTTTCGGATGTGGGAGACTAAATTTTCAATCTGAAATTGTTTGCTCGAGTGTTTACAGTTAAGAAATTTTCGTTTGTTGGTTTCTGAAATTTGGATTTACATGCTTAGAAATAAAACATCTTTCAGAAATTTGGCGATTCATTAAAATGACAGCACAAATAGGATTTTTGTGAATTATGTGTAAAAGTTCATAATCAGCATAGCTACTGGTTTTGAGGCGTGTTTTGTAACGGCTTACATGCCACAATTATTTTTTGAATACATTTTATTAGCATAACCCATGAAAAATATTAATCTGGAATTTAAGATAAGGTCAGTGTAACATGTAGCTATCACCAAACTTTTTAAGGTCAATGAGAAGAAAACGATCGAAACAATATTGGATTCCAAACTAGGAGAGTCTCAGCAACATTTCTATTTATACGCAAAAGGAATGGTCACTAGATGTTATGATTAATATCTGGTCTCAAAACTAGTAAATTATTCATTCAATTGCTTTTCGGTTTGTAATAACCACTTTTTGTACGAAACGATAAATAAGTTGAATGGAGGGGGGTGGAGCTCGGGAACAAATGATATAAAAATGACAAATGAAACACTTTAGTGAGAATATAAATCTAGTTCAAAGGAAAAAACCACAACCGAATAGTCACTCTATACCGATTTCTGCGTTTGCTAATATTCCAATATATGGGACAATAAAGAAAAATCTTCATAGTCGGGTCACAACAAATGAGAAATCTGCACCGATAGCACTTTCTCTCCGATCTCTAAAGATTGCTTGAGGAGGTAGCCAAAAAAATGGGTAGGTTTCGTTGATTGAATTGAATGAGAAAAGTTGGGTTAAATGAAATTCAATTGTGGTCATTGTGTGCATGGTCAATTCGTTCTCCGTTGTTTTTGTTGAGAAGCCAAGGAAAAATCACTTTTTTTCCAGGGCCAAAGATAGGCGGAATGAACCTTATGCCAATATATAGAGAAAACACTGACATCAGAAAATTATCGGATTTCTTGACATCGTAAGAGAAGCTGAAAAGGCACGGTTTGGCTTAAATCCAGGCCAATTGCCGAAGCTGGTTAACCAAAAATGGCGCGCATGCACAAACCAGGAAATGTCAATAACACTCATCTCGAATGCTATTTTTTGTTTTCTTAACAACAAGCTAGCTTGATAGAAAAATATCCGTCTTATAACATTGTTGAAATAATTATATTTTTTAATGAGAAAGCTGATCAAAACGGTGATAACAATCACAAAACAACTATGGGGATTTGTAGCAAACGATTTTCGAGTATCGATTAATAAGATGGCGTGTTGGATTGTCAGGTTGTCAGACAGAAATTTTTTGAATGAAAAGTGTTACAGTGGCAGATGCCTGTTAAATAGCTACACTTATATTCATGAACATAGTTGAATGTATGAGACGCTGGTTAGGACACCGAATAATCAAGGAAGAGCTACCTAAACGAATCCAGTCACCCATCGTGGACCAATTGGAGGGAAAACACCGCTACATCAAACATATGCCAAATAACGTATTGAATCAAAAGTTTTTTTCTCTATTCAACTGAACTATTCACTCCTAGAGAAAAATCGCAAATAATATGGTATTTCGACAATCGAATCATTGATAGAATCATTTATATGAAGAAAATCTTTAGATAAACTGGTCATTGCATAAAAACCATCAATTATTGGAAACTATCACGGAACAAAACCTGTTTATCATTTTTGATGTCGGCACCCTTTATACCTTGATTTCATCAGTATATACGGTAACCGGCTGAAAATACGATATCGAGAAATTTAGGAACTCATTATACAGAGGAGATCATAAAATAAACCCTTCTCCTGAAATCTGGTCCAATCAAATCACTCAGTAAAAAGGAATAGAGGTAAACATTGAATTGATTGAGATATATTTTTACTAAAACAGACCGGAAAATGATATTGATCTTATTCATGGAAAGAAAATAAGGCATTAAAAATTGAAATTGAGTCCAACTTCAAAATAAACTATTGATCCAAGAGGAAACGTTCGAAAGGGGATAACAGGGTCCACGAATTACGGTGGGCAGCGAACCCTAACTTAGTAACCGTTTAATTATTCTTCTGCTCAAAATCGTATCAGGGGCCGAAGGATGTTTTACAACTAGAATATTGTAAAAAGCGATGATTTACAGCAGCGTGGAACGCGGTTCTGAAAGATGCTTGACAGAAAAAAGGCATAAAGTTGGTATTTCCTGGTTGGGGTCAATATTATTAACACTGTCCCACAAGGCATAAAGTTGTAAACATGAAAAACTTTCTACATGCTATGAGATCGTAAAAAATATTAGACCACATTGTATGCGATTTGAAGGAATTGAGTATGATGTTGAATAATTTGAAGGAATCCTCGTCTTAAGAAACTGAAAGTAATTTTTTATTTAATAAGAAAAATAAACTTATGATCGTAAACGGAGATTAGATCGGGCTATTTACTTAACTCACTTGATATTCTTAGCGGTTAATCCGTGCCATGAGTTTGTTGAAAAACAATCGATTGGCAAGGCAAGAGAGTAAATGAAAACATTGATTTAGTTGGATAAAAACCAAACCTGTTCAGTTACAACGATTGGTATTTTTAGTAGGTTTGCCACCTTGCACTAGATTATCAATCTTCATACCAATTTTGCAGTCATTTTAACGACTCTGTCAAACTCCAGCACATGGTTCGCGAATTTCTCTTGGATATCACAGCACATGAACACAGTTCTTGCAACGTCAAGCCTTCCAAGCGACGGCATGTAATAATTAATGTGCGCATCTGCAACTAACAATCAGCGGGAGACTAAAAATACTATAACTCAGGTTTTTCACACTAAATTTGATACATCTCAATTTGTTTACTGATTTTTTCATAAAGATGGAATATTAAAAATTTAACCAAACTATCGAGTTTTTGTCTATATTAAGCACTGTTTTTTGTTCGAAGGGTTTTAACATTCTCAAACATTAAAAATTGTGCATTTGCATAGTTTTTTGATAATTCTATAGGATTGTATATATTATGTCATCACGACATCGTTGTTTCACTATCTATACCGATTCGAGTTTTGCCAAAATGTCTAAACAATTAGCCGAATTTCCAAACTGTTGGACCTTCGACTGACCCCAGCCTCTCAATTTTATAGTTATTGAATCTATTTTCAAAACCCTAGGATTTGATAACAACCATTTTTTGCACCACATAATTGGCAATGTTGATCTGTGTGGGAAATGTTAAGCCGAATTTCGTAGAAATGGGAATGACATATTGGATCTAGTAAACGATTATCGTCCTATATCTCTCGAATCCTCAGATTTAAAGCCACAATTATGGATTAACAAATAAGATTTATTCAAACAATACCAGGAGGTTGCGAGTATTTGCGGGGTGCTCACTGCAATAAAAATCACACTAAAATAAGTATGACCATTAATAACTGGTATTGGATAAATATGGAACTAAACACAGGGGTTTAAATAAAATTAAATAAGGTAGCCCCAAAGTTAGTATGTATACAAAAGATTTGGACGTTACCATAACGGAAACGAAATATTTGGGGTCTAATCTTTTGTTGGGTGATTACTAATGTACAATACAGTTATTTTATGCTTTTTCATTCAAACAAAATTCAAAATTTCTTGATTGTTTCCCTGTTTTGCACACGCCCCCACATAGCTTATATTTTAAATATTCAATTCATTTATCTCAAATAGTCTCTAAATTGAGAATATGAGACAAAAAACGGGTAAATTTTAGGGTGCATTTAATATGTACAATTTCGGGTCATCCTGATGGTGAGGTATGCCATGAATGATAAAACAATAGCAAAACTAAAAAACTGGTGTTTATAAACATTATGGAGCAAATTTATAGGCAACCCCTTTATTAAAGTAGAAGAAAAACAAATAGAAGTTTACCTTTTTGCATGCACTCGTAACTTTTTGCGAATCTCGGCGGATAAATTTCAAAATGTTTGGACTGCTTTCTAGGACTCCCAAGAGTATGAAAACTGAATATTTAACCTGATCGTAGTAAGGGATCTTTTGGATACAAGGTTCAGACATCTAGCATTTCGCTGCCGTATAAGTAACCTTCTCCATTGTTGAACCTTAGTATTCTGTTGAAATTAATGGACTGATTACATAATGTCCAATATTCTAATTGGTACTAATATTACTAAATGTACCAAAACCCAATTACGTATTATCGTCGGCCGAAATAGACGGCCAGAGATTCATGTTCTCAATGAACTAAGTAAGAGAGGGTAGATTGGTCCAAATATCCCGAAAATCATAATCGGATTGACAACTTCCAATCCTGTAGACAGGCTGTTAGGTCATCATGTCATGAGTTTGTGATTGGAAAACAAGTAGGCAATTGGAATTATTTTGACAGAAAATATTTGGAACTTTCATCGACGCCCATATTTTACAGATGAAGCGCCGTTTATATATAAGGCCAAGAAGCTAGGAAAAGGAGGATTCAGTGATCATTAAATTCCTGTCGCTTAAATTTTTTCATATCCTCTAATAATCCCCTCTCTCGTCCCAAAAAATGACTCAAAATACGAAAAGACGATTCTTTACTGTATCAGTGCTACTAAAGGTTGGTAATTGGAAATGATTGGCCAGTTTACAAAAATATCAATCCGAAAATCAAATATTGAACGAATATGCCGCCAAAATCTGTTGTTGGATCTATTAAATATCCATGTTATTGTAACAGCGCTTAGTGGTCTGCTGGGTGACCGATGTATGGGTCGTTGGTTCGACTCCTGCTAGACTGGGCTCTTACCCTAACAGCTGCTTTAAAACCCTTACGCGTTTTCCACATTCAATTCGTCTGAAGCTATAGGTGACAACGAACCTGCATTCTGACATTTGAAGGAAAATTAATTATGATATAAATGTGTTGTTTCATTTTGTTTATAATCAGCAGATCGTATAGTGGATGGGAACCAACATGAAGGTTGTAAATTAACCTCATTTTGTAGAGTAACTTATGAAAGTATCAGAGTTTAAGGACGGCTACAAGAAACACATAATCTACTCTCCAAATCTGTCATTCATCATGTCTGCAATCATTCGCAAGTTCATTTGTCGATACCAATGATCATGTCATAAAATTAGTGGGAAACCCATGGTTTGACATAATATCCATTAGAGTTTGAGTGTTTTGGATGGTATTTCTTCGATTTATGCCAACCAGGCGTTTTGGTTTGGGACCGGTACTTGTTAACGTCTTATTTTTCTAAAAGTATGTAACTAAAACGCCTGAGTTAAATTAAATTACTGTGACATTATTATTCAAAAGCTCAACCTCGGACACCGTTCTCATCGAAATTAAAAATTAAACAACATAAAGTCCTCAATAATTGCGATAAATCGTGCAAAGGCACGTAACCGTTTTTTGTGTCAGGTCCAACAAATTGCACCGAAAATATATCACTCACAAAACACCATATTTACTCATTCAGTCTAAACCTATACAGCAGGGTTAAGGCAAAAACGAACTGAAACTATATAAGAGCTTTAATTATTCATTTCAAAATAATGTCAGAAAAAGGAGGGGTATCCCAATCTCGAAGCTCAAATGATTTTATTTATGTCCAATATAGTTGTGTGATGGTTCTGGAATTTGATATCAGAGGTTAGGCTGTAACTCAGTAGGTGAACATCTAAAGACGAAGATAAACCAAAATATTCATATTTAATCGAACTATAACCACAACTCGATTTCAAAAACAAGTGTCATTTTATCCAATGATCGCTAAATGGACTTTATAGCTTTTTCACAAACCTGAAAGCATCAAAATGACTCCAAATGAAGTTTAGGGTTATCAGAAACGGGGAAAAGAATTACCCAACTGATATAGATTGTTAACGCAGGCAGTGTGTGCCGGAGTGTAACCGACCCCGCCTCGATGCACACCCAGCAGTCACCCACTTGACCACTCTTCGCTGTTACACTAGCACGGATATATAATATATCAAACATAGATTCTGCGGGTTTTGACACTGGAACCAAACAAGTTCAAAATAGCCAAACTCTCAGCGTATCCGTCCAACTCTCCACATTAAAATAATTCATCAACCCGATAGCTATTGTTAGGTTATTATAACGACCATTTTTGGCACAAAACGCCTTTTCGTGAGTTGAATAATTGTTCATCGTTTATCGAGCGTTTGCATTCGCTCATCACTCAATACATATAACCAATTTTCTGCTCCAATTGGTGAAGAGTAGCACGGCACGAACTATTAGGCCTGTAATGTTCACTTATACAAGACCTACGTTGGAATGAAACCAATGACTGGGCTATCATGACTAGACGGCAAGTAAAATCCTAGTATACATACACCTTTTTATAGGAATATGACAATAAATTATTAAAACCATAAGATGTACCATTTACATATCTTTTTACATGTTGGTAAAGTTTTTAAAAGGGTAAACAATATTAACATTTATGATCTGTGCATATGGGCATTTTTTAACTCAGGAAAATTAAAATCGCTATTATCTACTTAGTAAATGAATTAAATAAGAAAGAGATCTCGTTAGATAGTAAAAAACAAAAAAACGGAACACAGAAGCGTGAAAATCAACATAAAAAAACCCGCAAAAAATTATAAAACAAATAAGTAAAAACTAAAAATAAAACAACAAAAATTCGGAAAAATAATTCATAAAGTTAAACGTATTGGAGTTTAGATTACTTCAAGGGTACTTGACCATTTTTTTCTTATTAATTCTCTTCAAAATGAGATAAATCAGGAGATTGGTAAAAAGTATATTTTCCGGTTTCAGGCGTTTATTTGATATTTTAGCCCATTGTGAAAGTTCGTTAAAATTAACGTTGAATATCCTTAAAACTGAATTAGATTCAAAAGTCATTAAACCGAAATTCCAGCATCACTTTATGTTATTTACATTTATTTTAAAAAGAATTTGTCAAAAATTTCTAAAAATAACCTAAACTTTGGCAAGCGCTCAAGTAAAATTTATCCAATTTTTATCAGATGGCGTTCGTTGTGTGTAGATTTGACTTTACTGTAACTTATATTCCACTCACTTCTGGCAAAGATTTTATCTGTAAAATAGATCGTACAACTATATAGACAGGATATGCAAAAAGAAGTGACGACTTTATACTAGGATTTAACCTTAGGGTCTATCACTTCTCACCGATTGATGAGAATATTCGAAAATCCAGGTTCTGAGTTTGGCTATTTAGTCGGTAGCACCAAATTATCAGCTGATCTTAAAAACTTTATTTAAAAAGAACTGGACATGGAACAGCAGACTGGTACCATAGCCCCTAGTGATTGAACTTTTCGTGCATAATACAATCTGGAATTCTTTTAAATTCAGTATTTGATAAAAAAATTAAAATATGGATAATAGAATTTCAGTAGTGCTGATCTAATTCACTGAAAGGAAAGAGGGATCTGCACTTTGTCAAGTTATTCGAATATACTCGTGCAAGTTTGTGTGTTATTTTAGCATTTGTTTCTAGTTTTCTTTTTATCTAGGAGAATAGGAAACCTGAGGATATCGCTTTACATGAGTTAATATTTCAAAATGGTAATGGTTTGGCAATCAAAATTTGGATTCATATTCCGATGATTTTCAAATAAAAAGTTTATCAGTTATACATATTTCCGAAATATCTTTTAAATTTTGACTTCCATAATTATTTTATAGCGTTACAAATTGGGTGATTACCAAGTCACATTATACCTAAATTCTTATATAAATCTACAAGTCGTTGCGATTTAAACTCTGATGCACAAGAATTGATTAATCTTTCCAAGTCTGATATAGAAATTGACTTGAGGAGTTACTAGGTTTTGCAACCATTATGGGACACAGTGAGTTTAAAGATGGGACACCTTTTGCACACGAACGACTCCATTTTTTTACTAATATCTTTCCTGTTACGTAAAATATCAACAAAAATAAAGCGCGAAGGTCAAGCGAAGCAATAAAAGTGTTTAATAATTTGTGTCCTTTACTTTTGTTGAATATTATTATCTTCCACAATTATGAGGGGGTTGACACATTTTTCCAAATATTTTTTTAATTATTGGGTTTTGCATCCATTATGAAACACCGTGCGTATAAATTAGGGTCACATTCTGTGTGTGACTCAATTTTTTACTAAAATCTATCATATTATGTAAACCCAAAAAAATTAAGGACACGGGTCAAACGCAGTAGTGAATGCATTTACCGCGTTTCGCATCCAACACTGGACAAGATCTTTTCTGTGTCAACATTTTCAACAGTTTCTAATTGAGAAAGATTTTTGATGAGTGTATAAGATTGAACGATATTCGTAGATAATTAAAATAGTTATATTTGACCCTCATTCTTTGATTTTTGCTGAGTATTTACGATACAAGAATTTTTTCGTAAAAACGACACGCGCACGCGTAAAATATTATTATTGAAACACCCGGTCTCCCGTAATGGATGAAAAACCCTGTAATCTTATTCCCACTAGTGAGTGGGTGATTATAGAGTATTTAAAACAGCGGCGTTGCCCCAAATGATAAAACACGGAAAGTAAATCTTGCACTCGTTTGAAGTAGGACTGGTAATAGAATGGTTTGGGTCCAATATGTTGTCCAGCCCTTTATCAGAAGATGATAGTAACAGTATTCCTATTTCCAGAATCGATGCAAGCTTAATTACCCAATTTTGCATTCAGTTTCGGACATTCGAACCTATTTATTACCCAACTAAAATACATACGGTAATTATTAATAATATTATGGAACTGCCTAATAATATTTTCTGTTTATTTTGATTTTGTTCTTTGACAGGATGTTGAAAATTTATTCTATCGAAAAATTGGTGATAAATATAGTCCCACTATTCTACAATATCGTTAAGAATAACCAAATATTTGAGGTTTACAACAAATATGTTCGATGTCCGTACTTTGATGCAAAACCATATCAATAACAGGTGTCCGTTCTCCCTCACATTATAATTACCCGATCAATGATCTAAAAGCAGTTCTGTTAACTCTTATTTTCTTCTGAATGGTTTATATGATTTCTTATCATGCATTTTAATGGGGCAAAACTCCCATTTGATTTAATTGTGTATTCGAGACAAAAAATGGGTGAGGCGTTAAAGGGGGACTACTACATCCTAATTATTTATTAGATTCTCTTTACTAATGAACCCATTGATCGGATGATTTTTTATCATGAAAAATGCTTGGATTCACTTTGAGGACTCGAACTTGCCTCGAATGGACGATTTCTGATCCAACTAACCCCTATTTTTAAACAAGAGATAATTTAGAAAATTTAAAAATTAACAGGGCTCATTTCCGAGATTTTTCTTAACAATATTTTTCTTAAAACATGTGATCATCAAATTTTTATTCACCTTAATGTTACAGTAATAGGTTAAAAATTCGAAAAAGCAATTCATACATGTAATCAGGCAAACATTTACTTTATTTCTGGGTCAGTCATTCAATTATTTAACTAGAATAAAAAGAACAATGTACATTCTTTCTATCCGCCGTTTATAAAACTTGTTGATAAATTCATTTTCTGTCCTAAAATTGAAGCACGTCTATCAATCGACAAAGGTTTAAGTTTTTTGATATATATATAAAAAAATGAATATCGAATCTAAAATAACTTGGAACTTGGTCGAAGAATGAAACAACTCCATGATTCCTTAAGTTTTGATCCTTGCGCTATTTCTTGATCGATTACCATAAACAACCAACTTAAAACATATGAATAAATTTCTAGTCCTGCTTCTAGCTTTAAATTCCTTCTGTTCTACCCTCATTTCGCTTACTGGAGCCCCTAAACAACTTTATCTAGCCTTTAACATCAACAACTTGCAGAGTCCTTAATAAGTAGACTGGTGAGCAAACCTTCACATCATGGATTCAAATATTTATTTGAATCGTCGAAAAGAATCTTATTCGGATGAGCTATATCAAAGTTGTACCTACATCCTAAGTTTTACTTTTATCAAGTACATAATGGATAAATTATCACTAAAAGCAGTCGTCAAAATGAAGACTTTATCCAAGAGTATAAGAATTGATCAACTTATTCCCTAATTTTTGGAAACTATCCCCAATATGAATTCTTCTGGAATTTGAAAAACAAACCAAATATCGTAAAATTTTGATGATATTTTAACTACCAAGCATTTATGGAAACCAAAAACACGAGTTAAGTCAAACTGGTTAACTTATCAGTATTTTATTATTCAAATCAAAATTTAAACGCATTTAAAATCAAATATACTCCGGAAGAATCTACTGTCTTTATGAGAGTATAATATCAGTCTGTAACATCTTAAATGTTGGCAGTTGATCAGCCTAGTGAAAACAATAAGTTATGAGTTGTTGGAGATGAGTTTAATATACGAATTGTTCTTATTATAGATAATTTTAATGTCTGCTAACCACATCCAAACGAAGTATATTGCTTTGATAAATGAATTTTGGAATTTAACTTTACGACCGATGTAGCACAGGATTGCAAACACCAAAAATATTTGCAAGATGTAATAATTATGACTGTAAGAGTATGAGTTAATTTCAGATATCAGAACGAAATCATCTTATTTCGATATAAAAATCCAGCCGAGTTCCAGTGGTAAACCATACAACAGATCAAAACTATTTTGGTATCGTACATAACTCCAAAAAAAGGAAAAAGATTATTTCTTCCCAGTAAACAAATGCTGCATAGTATTACGGTCTAAATGTCCGAGGAGTATAAAGGAAAGCTTTAAGCCAGTGGGGGGTTTTCAATTGGTGTATTTATCTCCAGAAGGCATATTTTTTCTCTGGCCGACATGCACGTCAGGGTATAGGTAACTTTCGCCATTGAATAGGCTCATGAAGGTGTGAATAATTCCATAATACATACGAAACAATAGCAAAAACAGAAATAAACTGGGAATACCAAATACAGAAATCGAACATCTGGACCTCCCAGCGTGAAATTGCCCCTACGGTAACACAATCCTTGAGCGCTTAGGAATTTAGAGGCGAATCATCGGTTAGTGCGAATCTGAGGCTATGCTTAAAACAGACTGGCAAGGAGCGGCCTAGCAAGCATGGCATTAGGGGAAGACACATGCGCAATGGGTGAAATACGCCTCGCGGTTACAGTAAAATCCGTACTTAAACTTAGTGCTAAATCGTTAATCACCTTCAGAGCCAATTCTTAAAAATATGTAGATACTCAAGGGAATTCTTGTTTTTTTTATCTAAAACTACCAGTTGGTCTATTAATTCCTCAGTAAATACACGTTTTCAAAATTTTGAATCCATTTCCAATCTAAAAGAAGTGAGCGGGAATGTTCATGCCAACCAAACAACCGTAAAAAACGAAAGATGACGATCATTGAAAAGAAGATTTTATCAATCTCTTAGGTATTGTGATACATGGTGAGTTGTTGGAAAGAATTCTTTCAAAAACATGGAAGACGACATATTTTTGCTTTTTACTCGTTGGCAAGAAATCACTGGCTTTTTCATTTAACTTTAGATTCGTCGAAATTATTTATTCCTCACTCCATGGTTCATGGTTATCATTTACGATATTATGGCATACAGGCACAATATTTATTGCCTTTTTTCGTGTAACAATTGTCGACACCACTGCTTAACAAAAAAGCCTCAGCATGTATCATTCGAATGCCCATAATATCGTTAAGAATAACCATGAATATTTGTTTGCTCAGTAAGTATGGTAATAGTGGTTTATTTTGAATGTAAAACACTATAAAGCAAACTATTTTCTCTCGGAATACATAGCAATAAATTTAAAAATAAACAAAATGTACTAGATGGAAAAGTTGTATTTTGCCGATTTTTACATTCAATAATGGACGTGTGCATATTCAGAAGGGCCACGTGTAAACTGAACATGGGTAATCAAAATGAGACTGTGAGAACAAAGTGGTCTACTTTAGCCCAAAAATATTTTCATTTGGTAATAATAATACTTTTTTAATTTTATGAGGTTATTTGCCTATTAAGTTGGAAAAGGAAGGACAGGTTATGGGCGAAAAATAAAATATTTTTTACAATAATCGAATATTGAAATGCCATTTATCACTTTTTATTCAACAAGCAATTTTACTCGTTTCAAAATAGGCCATTCTGTTCTCGATGTCCTATTTAGGTAGCCCTTATTGAATATCCATTATGACCTGTATTGACTTAATACATCGCCCTTTTTGGGTGTATAAACAGGTATATTAATAACAATAATATCTATTATGCGCGTAACGGCGCGAATGAAGATGCTATTTTCCTAATACTCGCCAAATAAAATAAGGCACACGCATATTCGTGGTCAAAGGAATGTTGGACAATGCGGTTTTATCATTGCCAAATGCTATATAAAGCCTGATTGCACCCGTAAGATTGGGATATTCATTATTGCGAGTAGAAAGGTGAATGAGTGAAAGTCTGTAGGCTATTAGTAGACGATGCGTTACTCTTGGATCAGTCATTCGGAGTGATGAGAATGATTGTACGTGAGGGCCGGAAGAGGACCATTTAATTCAAGTAACTGTCAATGAGTGTGCTGAATTGTCTTGAACTGAGGTTCAAATCTAACACAGATATACCAGAAAACTTTGGATCAAATTAAAACTTCTGAGCGGAAAATCTGAAAATTTACTCTTCCTGAACCTTGCTGAGTTCATGCACATGAGTAGACAACAAGGTTGAATCAGTACGGCCTCCTGGTGCATTTTTAGGAAATAAAACACGATGTTACCGATAACCGAGTGATTACCATATCAAACATTTACCACGAGCTTATATATTTTGAATGCTTGACCCCTAAAGTTCGATCAGGATGCGTCTTTAATTCTGAGACATTTAAAAATATTAATAGTATTCAAAATTAGGCTAATTTCAAAATAATGTGATTTATTTATCTAAAACCATATTTGAACCTCCGTGTTCTAAATAAATTGACAAAAATTGGGTTATGCTTTTGGAAGTTGAATGGAATAACTAGCTACTAGAATGTCCTTTTTGATTTTACACTTCGTAGGTGACATTCACCATTTATGATACTATCAATAGACAAGTTAAACGGTCTTTTTTATTGTTTACGTTCTGAGTTAATTCTTCTTGAAATAATTTCCCAATGCCTTCTTTAGGGACTATAGCTTAGTTTGAACTTCGTTGAACCCATGAATCGACTTTGTTCATCCTTATTCTTATACAACAGCTCCATTTCGAAAATTTGGATTTTATAAGGCTTATTTGGATAGTAATAGCAGTTCTTCAAAAACGAAATCCGTTCGACTCTTGCAGAGACGAACTCGCGAAGACTGAATGATTCAAAAAATATAGTTATTTAAAATAGCCAAAAATTTTCGATTTGAACCTGGAAGAACACACTCTACTTTGGGCCATCGTCGATGAAACTTGTATGCAATTGACTAGGAAGAATCGCCCAACCATTCATTGGATCCCAAGTTGATAACTCTCAAATTTTAACGTTTTAAAGGGGAGACCGCTGTTTATAAAAAACTTTCGGATAAGATACTTGAGTCGCTCGTGAATTAACTTCTATTATACAATATATTTTACATTAATTATCACGAAACAAGTCTGATTTAATTGAATCAGTTCATCGTGCTTATTAATTTCTCTGTATGATCCTTATTTGGTTTAGCACAAATGGTTAAATTTTGAACCGAAGTATCGACGAAAACTGAGAAAACTATGTCCGAAAATGAAAAAGTCGATTGTTTTGGAAGAATTTGTCCCTGAAAAGTACTTATTAGTTAATCTAACACTGGATGATATAGATGACCGTTTAGCCTGAAAGGTTTCGGGTAGATGTAATCTCAACGAAACAAGGCCTAAAGCCAAATCATTTGAATCAAAACGAAACCGAGTACGATGTCCATTTCAAAATATACAACAATCCATCCACTTAATCCTAAAAATATTCATAAAAACCTGATTCCAGAAATTGGTTTTATGTCGTTCAAGTATCTGAACAATTTTGTAATACTCTTGATTTTGGATTTGTTCAATACCTCTTGATTATCACTGAATGAAGGCTATACTTTTTCAGTGATTGTTTTGAACTTTCCAAGTTTATAACAAACGTTTGAGAATGTTCCAGGAGTATACACGTGAATAACATTTTAATGCAGCAGGAATCACGGCTAGTTCGATTATAATATTGATGATTATAGTGTTGTTACCTGCGCCCACCTTCATTTGGTAAGGTTAGATCTTTGCAGTGAATCTAAGGTTTTACGCTTATATAGTGAATGTTACCTCACCCATAATGGATACCGTTCTTTTTTCGTTCATAAAACTCTGATTTGGGTTTGGATACTCATCCATGATACTTGTTGGATTCCTCTTGCATCTAAATCCAATAAGTTTATAAAAATTATTCACAGTGAATTTGAATGACTGATATCTAACAGGATTCTGTAATCAGTTACATCAACGGAGACACATCCGCTTGTGAGGTGTTTCTGTGATGCCATCAAAATATCAATTATAGTTCCCCTTTATAGAACTTGGCCATTGTACGTAATAAATAACTAGACAGCCGATTATTAGATCAGTAGACCGAGACTGCCTTGATTTTATGGTGACCATAACGTTCTGGGGATATTGGCCGATTGAACTTTGTCATATGACCACACGAAATTAAGATGTGGCCAATCTTAAATTTCATTCTCTGATTGGAGGTATTCCATGGAATCATCAGCTATCTTGCTCTGAAGATATTGCAGATAACATGGCGGCGTCTTAAGGTACATGGTTATGTAGCTCTTGAAGTATCTTGTTGTTTCTGAGTAGTAGGAATAGAGGTAGTTCCTAACACAATGTAATCTGGGTGATGATTTTTTAAATGTTCAAATCTTATTATATCTAGATGTATAAATGGAGACCATTTGAGAACGGGGGCTTAAATTACCAGGTTTTGAAAAATGTTTTACTGTTTGAACAAAAAATATATAGGTTTATGCAAAAACGATTTGTAAGACTTAATAATTGTAACTAAATTTTGTGAAAACGCTTTATAAAATTCGACATTCACTCCTCCACGAAGTGTGTTTTCACAGATAA
>JWZT01003452.1:0-40481 GCA_000827895.1 Thelohanellus kitauei
ATGCGTGAATCCTGTTTTTCAAAAATTGAACATTTTCAAAACTTAAAAATGGGGTGCGTAGGGAAGGGAGAATGGATGGAACGAACGACCTCCTCCAGAGCATTGAGGATTCGCGCAGAACAATTTCACAGCAACACCTGACGAACCAAATTTTGCACGCGGAATCGTTCTTTAACGATTGTTTAGAACTACGTAACATAGGTAGAAATTAAATTATTTTTGTGTGATAAATAACATCTCGAATTTCAATAAGTCAAATATTTTTTTCAAATTCTGCTACTCATTCAATTAAATATTTTCATCATTGAAACTAGACGCTTGCATATTTGAATTTTATGATGGGAAATACTTAAGAATAAGATTAAAAAAGATGATATCAAAATCTGGTACTTTGTGCATAAAGGCAAGTTTACAATTATTTAACCTGATTAAATTATTTTGCAATTCACTCCACAGTCAAAAAAACACTCACCAAACTAATTATCCCGCGTGATATTTTTACCATCCTCATCTTGGTTAATACATTCTATACGTTTATTGAAGTAAGGTATCATTTGATATCAGATCTTAAAAAACTAGGTGCGATCGATTGATCGCAAAACCCGGTACCATATGTTGGTCTTTTTGTTTTATATGATATAAATCTGTTTTTAACTGTAAATATGAGTAATTCGGATTCTATTTGAAACGAATATTTTTTTACCATTTAGAAACTTAAAACCTTGTTTTAGGGCGTTAAAAATAAAATTCGACTTTGAAAGTCAATGCGCAATCACAAAATTTTAATTTTTGGTCAAGGTGGTTAAATTCTCAACATTGGTGAGTAAATTTATCGAAATATAAAATTACTTGATCTATATCTTATTGCTTATTTGTATATTAGCAAATCACATGATGGCAAAGATCATTTCAATCTTCAGTAGATATTTTATACGTTTATTTACAACCAATGTGAAATAAAAATTATTTGTTAATTTTAAAAATTGAGCATTTTTTAAGAATACGCGTTTTTGAGTCAAAGTATCATAATACATAAGGTTACAATTATGAATTAAACCATATTGAAAAAACACTTTTAGAGGTCAAGTCCTGTTATCACAATTTTGTCCATTTAAACAGAATTCTTGGAAAACACAAAAAATTGTCTTGAGATTTAAATCTTCTCTAAATCAAAATAAATTCTTCAAAATAAAAATTCTTACACTTGAACGAGAAACTTTTGGATTTGTCACTAACGAGAAGAGAAATAAATTCAAACCATTTTCATAAAAATTCCCTCATTTAATTTAAACTGGAACAAATAAAATATGTTGTTTCTTTAAATTTATTTTAGCAAAATTCAACAAAAGTTTATGATTTTGAAATTTCATTTCGTATCAGTTATAAATAGCCCTGTATTCCTTAAAATATTTATTTTCTGGTTTAAACGATTCCTCATTTTAAATGGGAGACTTGATCTAAAAAGTAGACGGTATGGATTTTTACGTTATAGTATTAAACCGGGCATTGACTGAAGCTTTTTAAGAACATGGAGAGAGGGTTAAACAGCAAGAATAACTTCATCAGTTTGAAGGTATACAAATACTGGACTCAAGAAGCAGGAAATCATTTCTTTACGCCTGCTGAATATTTTGACATTCGAGGCGATTATCATGAACTATTGTCAGCCATTCAAAAATTTTGCGCAGGCAACTAAACTCTCCATTCGGGCAAACTCAAGGGAAGCAATCACGAACCGCACGGAAGCCGTGAAATTCCTATATCACCCCATGGATGGTTTTAACGATGATTTAACTTTTGAAATCATATATTTATGTGTGGAATTTTGGTTTATATTATTAGAGATATACGCCAATGGCGAGTCCAGCAGGAGTCGATCCAGCGACCATTTGAGGCCCAGCCAGCGATCACCCACCAGACCACCCAGGGCCATTCAGGTTTTCAGGATATATATATTATATCAAACAACGCATAAAAGAACTTTGTGACACACGTTTAGAGGATAACTTGTACACTATGGTTGATAATTTGAGATTGAAACACAGAATACCACACGCATGTGCCTTGGAAACGTTTGAACCTGGGAACTTCGAAAATGGTGCCAGTGCAGTGATTATGAAAAAAGAAAGGTAATCAAAAATTTGACACAAGTTCCCGTCTTGAAAACACACAGGTTGGTCTAAGGCGCAAGTTCCCAAAGCCGTGCTCTCGAGTAAAAAGTTGCTCGTCATCTGTTTAGGGGTTGATCACGTAGCTCCAGATTTTTTGAATTAATATAAAAGATTTACCAAAAAATTAATTTTAAGTACATTTTCAATATGCGATTATCAAATATTTTTGTAGTTTTTATATTTTTTATCATCGATTTCTTCAACAATTTTGCCAATTAAAGTTCAAAATTCCCTGTTTTATACCATCGTCTAAAAATTAAAGTGCTCACACCTCATGATTGTTGTTTGATACAACTTCTTGGGAGTCAGCACTAAAGGTAATTTTGTGATTAAATAAGATTTTCATATTCGAATATACTACTAGTACATCAAACATGAGCGAAAATAACCAAAAATTGATCATTGAAACGATGAGAAAGGAAAAGATTTTCTTTATTGTGAATTAAATTCAAATTCGATTGTTAAGTTTATGTTTTCTCCAAACTAATGTGGAAAACATGTTTGCTTGATATGTAAATCTAAAGTTTCACATCCAAAAAAATAATCTTGAGAGTTACTTTACGACGAAACATTCAGATATAAATGTCAAATACGCAATCACTTTGGATTCAAGGAAAGATTTCAAATATAAAGAGAAGGT
The DNA here is from genome assembly GCA_000827895.1 of Thelohanellus kitauei. NCBI lineage: Eukaryota > Metazoa > Cnidaria > Myxozoa > Bivalvulida > Myxobolidae > Thelohanellus > Thelohanellus kitauei. Next base: position 2,812 of record JWZT01003452.1, read on the forward strand.
TCTATGCAAATTCAAAAGTCATTTTTTACCAGTGTTAACGAATACAATAAAAGTTTTGTCTTAGATTCTTACGAATTCACTCTGCTTTAAGCACGCAAAGAGGAGCTGTTCACCGAAGCAGAAGAAATAATAAAAACTTCCTCATAAAATTGCTGTTATAATGCATTGTTATAAAAACTGCTAGAAAAAATTTGATCAGATCCCCTTATATAATAATACAATGACTACTCGAGTTGAAGAGTTAGCCAGTGATGTTTATCGTCAATTTAAAAACAGTAATCTTTTTTTCCAATGGCAATGGATGAATCGAATGGCATTTCTGACACAGCTCAGGTTGCAGCTTTTGTTCAAGAAAATAACGACAAATTTGATGACATTTAATAACTTCTATGACTTGAAAAATATACATTCAAATACTAAAGGAATCCATCAGTTCGAAACTGAAATCTTTATGAGACAAAAACAACATAGGACGGCACAAATTCGTTAGTATATGCAGAGATAGGGCCCTGACTATGATTAGTAATAAATCTGGATTTTTGACAATACAAGAACAGTTTCTGTGCCGCTAAATATGGAATTATTACTTCATTATTAACATAGAAGTTCTGTCATGGAAAACATTAAATCTAAAACATGTTATGGATGTTTTTCTTCCATGTGTCAACAAAATCAGAAACAATGCTATGAACCGGCGAGAGTTCAGACAGTTTCTAACGGAAATAAACGAGGAATACCGTAAACCACTATTAGGCTGTTAAGTCGGATGTCTATCAAAAGAAAAGGTTCTGTAACGTTTTTGGGCACTGAAAAATTATCTTTTTATTTTAAAACGAACGAATTACAAATTTTACAATAATATATATTTAATGAAAATTATTTTACATATCTAACATTTATGGCAGACATATCTCATTTAAGCTGTTTAAATGAGAAGCTATGAGGCAAATATAAACTATTTGTAGATTTGTATTGAATCTACCTCTGCTTATCAGCTGGCGGGGAGTAATAAAATGTATATGCGATTCTGACGCTGAAGACTCGCTTACGAGACAATAAAAGTTGATGTTTTACAGTATTTGTTCAAGAAAATAACGACAAATTTGATGACATTTAATAACTTCTATGACTTGAAAAATATACATTCAAATACTAAAGGAATCCATCAGTTCGAAACTGAAATCTTTATGAGACAAAAACAACATAGGACGGCACAAATTCGTTAGTATATGCAGAGATAGGGCCCTGACTATGATTAGTAATAAATCTGGATTTTTGACAATACAAGAACAGTTTCTGTGCCGCTAAATATGGAATTATTACTTCATTATTAACATAGAAGTTCTGTCATGGAAAACATTAAATCTAAAACATGTTATGGATGTTTTTCTTCCATGTGTCAACAAAATCAGAAACAATGCTATGAACCGGCGAGAGTTCAGACAGTTTCTAACGGAAATAAACGAGGAATACCGTAAACCACTATTAGGCTGTTAAGTCGGATGTCTATCAAAAGAAAAGGTTCTGTAACGTTTTTGGGCACTGAAAAATTATCTTTTTATTTTAAAACGAACGAATTACAAATTTTACAATAATATATATTTAATGAAAATTATTTTACATATCTAACATTTATGGCAGACATATCTCATTTAAGCTGTTTAAATGAGAAAGCTATGAGGCAATATAAACTATTTGTAGATTTGTATTGAATCTACCTCTGCTTATCAGCTGGCGGGGAGTAATAAAATGTATATGCGATTCTGACGCTGAAGACTCGCTTACGAGACAATAAAAGTTGATGTTTTACAGTACATAGTTTAAGTGGAAAGTCTCCTGAAGCTTTTGGATTGGGAATTCAAAGTATTATTTGAAAAATAAAAGGATCGTATGGCCCGCTTTATATTTGTTTTTTTGTACCTCGAAAACAAGATTTTCGAATTACACAAAAACCTTCAATTAGAGGTTATTGATATGAAATTAATTTTAACCTGAGGAGTAGATTATATAACACATTGTTTCCCCTTCACTTGAACATACAATTTCATTCTGGCGACTATTGCATGAGGAACAGATTCAAAAAATGTTTTTTTGCCCAAAGATACATTTGTCGGTTTGGTTTTAATTACATATATGATCACTTAGAAATGACAAGCATCCTTTCAGAGCCACATAGAGTCCCTCTCAGCCCTAATGTAATGAGAACTGCATCGATATGCCCAACATTGAAAAACTTGAATCGGATCTAAATTTATTGGTTGTTAAGAATATATATAATTTTTATCACCAATATTTTTCAAATCTATTTATCATTTTATTTGATAAATTCACTAAAAAGTTAAAAATGTGTGCTTTTAAATGTCACAATGGATTACTGCGGGTAAAAAAGAGATTAGTCCACTTGTAAAATTTAACAAGGCTGTTACTCGCCGAACATTCCAAAACTGATTAAATTACTCGCGGTTGTTAAGCTTGGGAATCGCTGGTCTAAGGTATATATCTGCGCACGTACTTGAATTTTTGTAACTATAGGTTAAAATAGAAAGTGCGTTGGTGTCTATTAACGAATTCGCGAGTTCTCGAAAATTTAACAAGACCAGGATGTTAATATGGAAAATTGTAACTAGCCTAATATTTAAAAATGACGGACTAGTGTATTTTACATGTCTGATTATGTGATTTCGCGTTTATTTAAATTGTACATTTTAGAGAACTTCATATTAGTTTTACTCGTTATATTCAAGCTCCAACAATTGAAATTTTGATGCACCGAAAAAATTACAAGAAACAAGGATCCAAACTTTGTGGATTTGCCTGGTTTTTAATATGTTTTCAGTTTTTATCTTAGAAGTTTGAGTCGAATTTGTCGAAAAACGTATCAAGTGCAAAAAAACTGGTTTTAAGAATGGACAAAAACCGAATTTATGTTCCAGGCAGTTACATGATATTTTGTCAAGATAAAGTGGCAAAGTAGAAAAATATCCTCAACCCTAAAGTCTTAAAATCTATAATCTAAAGAGTTATCAACTTTGAATATTTGAAACCAACAGTCAGAACCTAACACATTCAAGTTTATATTACCTGAGACTTTATGATCGTGAAATTCTAGTAAAATAAACAGTAACACTCAAAAAACATCAATGATCAAAAGGTTATCCAATTCTTTGGAGTTTTTTAAGACATGCGTAGTTATATTTTGATCAATTTAGATTTCGGATATGTACCACCAGGCCAAGATTTTTTTCAATTTTTATTTCAACCAGATTATTTAATTTAGTATTTTTAGAAGACTCCAAAAGTATTTAACTGCCACAATATGTTTTATTATCGTTTATAAATTATTATATATGACGGACGAAAAGTGAAATATTCAGAAAATAAAATGACGTTCAACGGGATTTTTCGATCAATAGTACGAATCGTTATGATGTATTTTGCGCATCTCAAAAATTTATGGTTTTTATTAACTGTATTCAAGCATATTTTTATGAATATTTGTCATCCACATTTTCGTGAAATAAAAATCTAAATTACTCTCAACAACCCAAGTCAGTACATAGATAATATCATTCAGAAGTTCCATAATATTGCTAAAGACTAACCATATATTCAGGCGCGGAATAAAAATCGTCACAATTCGCATAATTGGTCGCAAAACCCAGCAGAAGTAATTGGTCTAAATCCATCCTATATGATTATTTAAGTTAATACACAATTTCCGGCCTTTCCTTACGTTAGGGCTCAATAAAAAGGGCCATTTTTTTTATAAAAATTGAATTCAAAAAAAGGCATTAAATTTCAAAAATTGTTTTCATTAAATAAAAATGTCCTCTTTGTAACACCTTGGTAACAAATCTTGTAGAATCGCTGATGCGTCAAGTGCAATCTTTTTCTAAATTTGCCTTGATTCTGTTACATTAGTTGATTGCAAATAGTGGAATCATAAATGGTCATATTAGACTTTGTAATCTTAGTCGTTTTTCGAAAAAAACAGCTCGGTTGCATTCAACCAAGGTGAATAGGGCTTTAAAAAACTAATTAGTAACCACTTGATTGTGTTACATGGCGGGTCTTTCTTGATGGATATAATCGAATATTAGCCATTACAAATATCATCTAGACCGGGGTATCAAACTCATTTCATACGGCAAGAGGATAGAATTATAAATGTATACTGCGGGCCAATCTAATACAAGGAATAATTTAACAAAACAAATCAATACATGATTTTCATCCCAAACCGCTCATGTGAAATTGACATATTTTTTTTTATAATGTAACAAAATATTATTTGCGGGCTTTTCCATGTTAACCATCCATACCTATTTCCCGTTTCACATAATTTGATAAAAATGATGAATCAGCATGTATCATACGAAATTCGTGAATTCATACGTACAATTAATACCGCGTTTTATCTGGTGACACCTAGGGATCTAATCAGTTACTTCCATCAAATTAAAGCATATATTGACCAATTCCCTGACAATAAGACTATATAAGATAAAGGGTTTCCCGATTGAGTTCGTCACATGTTTATAACTCAAATTTCATCAATATTTAGCACTAAAAAATACATTCTACATCTATTCATTAATTTCCTCTCCTAAGTAATATCTTCTGTTGTATTTTAGCATATTTCGGTAAACGCCATCACAATCAGAAGGTGTAATTTCTATTTAGCCACTTGTTTTACCATGTTCTTCCATTTCGATAACAAATTTTCAATCGGGTTGAGAAAAATCGAGTAGGGAGGAAGGTATATTACCCTGCGGTCATTCTCTTGCAGCATGGTCTGGACCCTATTGGTTTTGTCGGACCTCACGTTGTCCATTAAGAAAATACGTTCGTATATTGTATTGGACAAGAACTCTTCAAAAGCCTTTGTAAAGTGTCCACAAAAATGTACTTCATTGAATTGATGATACTCTACCTTGAAGAATGCCAGTTGACCAGCGTCCCCGAGATCAGTAACCGACCTGTTTAATCAAGTGGCTCAAAAGAAATTATACCTTCTGACCGTGATGGCGTTTACCGAAATATGCTAAAATATAACAGAAGGTATTATTTAGGAGAGGAAATTAAAGAAAATTTATTTTTTTAATGCCAAATATCGATGAAATTTGAGTTATAAAAATGTTACGGACTTGATCGGGAAACCGGATAAAGTTATGCCTGGTTTAATTTATTCACACTAAATAAAAATTTAGGCGCGATTTTCATTTTTGGATATTTCCAAACTATACTTGCGGAAAGTTGAAATTTTCTTTCGAGTGAATACACCGGTTTTCATTCAATATATCTCAAAGTTTTTTAACAAATAAAATTAAGAAAAAATTGTTAGACGTTCTCTCTGTAGCGCTCTGGAAGTAAAATGTCTAGATTCCCTGATCCAGACAGCTCAATCTATTTCCGAGGTCTGAGTAGACGCTGAGGAGATGGTTTAAAGAAGAGCATTTACATCGAAGATACTCATGCCCAGCTTTGTGACACTTTTCCACTTCGAAAATAGCAGCTCAATAGGATTTAATTGTTGCGAATATGGAGGAATAAAGATTTGATGTCTCATATAACAAAGTTGAATTTTGTGAATTTCTGCTTGAGTGTATGCGAAATTCGTCCAACACTCACAAAATATTTATCATAAATAATGTCTTATTCCATCATTCAACAGAATTCCATGAGGTTGTGGAGTCTCAAGGGCATCAAATCTTCTTTATTCCTCAGTACTCGCCACAATTAAATCATATCGAGCTGCTTTTCTCGAAGTGGAAGAGTGTGACAGAGTCGGGCATGAGTATTTTGGATAGGAAATACTCTCTAATCAATCATCTCTACAGCCTCGACTCAGATATCGGAAACATATTGACATATTGTGCCGGGAAGATCAAGGAATCTACGCGGTTTTATCCACGAGCGCATCAAAGGGAGTCTTTTTAGGAATCTTTTTTTCTACATTCTATTTGTTAAAAACGTGATATTTTATTGAAATTATTTTAGTCATGCGCGAAAAACGACAATCTTAAATGATACCCCAAGACATCTTGAATGAAAAATGGTGTCATATCGAAAATAATTTCATAAACTGTTAAATAAATGATTCACCATTCTATGAAGCCATTATTGCGGTCAGGTTCTTACCATTTTTGACAAATAGTTTCGAAACAAATGTTTTTTGAATAAATCAAAGTAGACTCAAAGTATTCCTGATTAGAATGAGCAGACTTTTGAAATAAAATTTAAAAGAGAAGCATGATATATGAAGTCTTATCCATTGATAAAATAAGCCTTTGCCAATTCTAAGAAAAGGTTCGTTTGTACTTTTTGACCTGTTAGGATTTAATTTAAACCTGTTCTCATGCCTTTTAATCCATAACCAAAATATATTTAACTTAAAGAAACTGATAGTCGATATAATCAACATGATCATTCCTTTAATCTTCCCTATTTTATTCTGAAACTTGAAAATATTACAACAAATTGCCCCAGTATATAGGTGATATTTACAAGACAGAAAATTTTTATGTCGGAACAAAAATAATCCTTTTTTTACACTTAGCTGCGATAAAAACCATATTGAATCCTTTTTGTCAAACTATTTTGAAATGAATGATTATTTTCCATTCTTAACCAAACTATATTCGAGGACGTTATTGATTGATTTCTGTTTGGAATATGGGTTTAGTAATGGGGATTGGATATTTTGAAATTCGAACGTCGTAAAATTTTAAATATTCACTGAAAACAGAAGTCAACGTTTAAAGACCAAAAAGGATATGGCAGTGACTGACTAATCAAGGAATTAAAAATATGATGAATCTTCATTAAAACGGAACTATTAAGGCAGAATATTTTGCTACAGAAATGGCAATTTTTTACATTGATTCAAATACGGTGACACCAGTTCAGAAACACTCTGGTTGTGATATTTCCCAGTTTTGTTTGAAAAAACAGTAAATTTTTAAAAATAAAGATGATCGAAATTGTACTGTGATTTGTTCATTCAGTTCTGCTGTTGAAAATTTACTTTCCATTTCTGCCACAAAACCCTGAATTTAAATTTGATGATCGATTTTCGTTGTATAATGACTCAAATATTGTCAAACCGATTTGGAGTCCCTGTTTGAAGACCTATCCTTGGTGTTTACCATCAACATTTTGGATGATTTTCAAAACTTTTTGGGTATACATGATCTCTTTATTTCATGATCAGGTTGTTAGGCAGTTAATAAAATAAAAATGTACATTTCATTAAATTTTGTTTTTCATAAAAGTGGCATTCCAATATTCGTTGACCACATATTTGAAAAAAAAATTTCTTTTACAATCCCCCACATCATAAACCTACATTAGGCTTTCGATTGTTAGATATTCATTGAATGGTTCAGTTAAAAGTACGAATTTAAGTGGATGTTAATCCCTTAATCGTTATAAGATGATTATCGTTCGAGTTTGTCATAAAATAAAAGTTGAATATTGTCTGTATGCTTAAAATTTATCTGCTTGTGTTGATTAAACCTAAAATAGGGAACCTAAAAGATGGCGTTGGTCGAATGTTGGGCATTGAAAGAAATTAGATTTATAAAAACTTATCTTGCTGACATTTTTAGCACGTGACGAATAAGATAGGCATAATAAGATCAAGTTGATCTCAGAGTTGATCTGTTGATTATTGACTTAAAATGTAATCATTCTGACTGAAACTAAATGAATCACTCCATATTTCGACCAATTAATCACTAGAAGTTTTGGTATGAAATATATATCCCCAATAATATGTCGCTTTGATACAATGAGATCAAAGCGTAAAAGAAGGTAATGCATAATTTTATTCTCAACTCCAGACTTGGCTATTTTGAACAAGAATTCAAACGCAGCGTTCTTCCGGTTCAGAGGTATAAAACCGCCTTGAAACAGCAAACCTGCTACAAATCAGTTTCTCAGTCACCCTATGTCATCATTTTTCTAATTTAATATGTTTAAATAGAGCAGATGTACAAAACTTCGCGGGTGAACAGGTCAATCTTTCACATTTATAAATCCGCATATTTCTACATTGTAAAAAGTATGACCAATTGTTGCCATAGATTTTAAGTTTTAACTTGAAACCATTGCCCAGTGGTCTTTATTATATTAAATAGGGATCAAGAGGAGCTGCATTCTAATAATCCTGAATGATAAATACTTAATCATTTAAAAATTAATTCCACCAACCTATTGACCAGCACGAGTTTTATCAAGATACATTTTGATATATTGGCAGCTGCAGAATTAAATTCAATTCGCATCCAAACCTTAAACTATCGGCGCCTCAGTATGCCTTACTAATAATGAGTCCTTTGAATCCAACTTAAACTGAAACGGTTAAATTTTGAAAAAAACAACTGGAGTGTATATTTTAATGAATACCAAATTAAAGAATTCTGAGTTTCTACACCGGTGATAAACAAATATTATTTTAAAATTGTTTTAAGAGTAAATATATTTCAAAAATCACTAAAGTTATCTTGAAGCTAAACACGCATTACCGTAGATCTATATTTTAGTAATTGAGTTGTAATTATACAGAATACGATCAAAAAAAGGAAAGAATATTTATAGGCGTGTCCCAACCAACGTAGAGCTAAAAAAGAACAAATAACCATATCAATTCCAAAAATATTGAAGCAAGATGTTTTTTTCATGAAATACATAAGGTTTCAGAGTTGAAATAAATGAGGATTGAAGAAAATGGTAGATTAGATCGATACCAAAAATCTGATATTGTTAAAACGCGGACTTAAAGTGTGATCACATAAAGGAAAGAGATACACAATTCGTGAGTGGGAGTTAAATTGATAACTAATTCAGGTTCAAAAATATTTAAATCAACGTAGTAACCAACCATAACCTGTTTTCAAAATATTTTAATGGTTTATTATCAAAAAGAATTTTTCATGAATAATATTGGGATTTTGTAGGAATTTATGCTAAAAGATCTTGGGATGTCGTAAGATAAGGATATCTTGTTGAAAAACGTCTGTCATATGAGAAATCATTTATATTGGTTGAAACAACCTAGATTTGTTGGTAACGAAAAAATTTAAACAAATATTATTTATATTAACTCGTGTGTTTCCTCATGTATTGAATCTTGAACGATACGTGCGCGCCGATTTTTAACCCGATCTTGATTATTTTTGGAGTTACCTTCGATCCTTGAAATGCTGGAATTCATGGTATCGATATGTGATGAAATTTGAGACAGTCTATCGGGTGAAATGTTAAATCTTTTAAATAACAATGTTACTGTGAATTTTGAGATTTAATAGAATCAATAATATTAAGTAAATTTTGAAATGATGGGAACGTAACAGGAAAATTAAAACAGAAACTCCAAACAGATATGTTGAGACCCTCATTGGGAACTTGGCTTAGATAATTCATAGATGAATCTAGAAGAGTAAGCACAAGGTTCCCTATGGTAATTACATATTTGTTATGTATTTTTGAAATACATGTTTCGTGACATTTCTCCAGACTAAAATTCAAGACAAATCAAACATTCCGGCAACCACATAGTTGGGAAAATTTGGAACTTTGCTGTAATATTTGGTTATGTAATCATCCAAAGCTTTACAGGCAGAAGGAAAATAATTAAAAGATAATTCGATGAATTTCTTCGGAAAAATAAGATAACCCAATATGGTAATGGCTTTCTTTATCTGCTTCCTATCGTTCCAGTTTTCTTCAGGTACTCCGTAACAATGATCCATTTCAGAAATCGGTATTGGCAAATAAAAAAGCTTTGAGCTGAAATATTCACATAGGATTTGGAAATATGTATTGATGGACTTGAGAGTGTTCTTAGTTGTCTGGTTAATTCGATCTGGAAAGTATAAAACTGAAGAAAATTGATGAATCACAGAAATAATTGAATAAAACATATCGGATTTTACAATGTCCCAAAGAGTTCGCCTGTGAAATATTGGTGAGTAAGGAGAATGTTTTGATATCTCAAGAAATTTATTCTTCAATAATGTATCAATAGATTCGTTCGAATAATTATACGAATAACTCGTTTCTCTGTCAAAAAGGCAGATATCATCAAAATAAAAATTTGGGAACATTAAATTTGTAATGTTTGACAACAAAACCTTCTTATACTCCTGATCTGGAGAGTTAATTAGTAAAACAGCATTGCAGCCATAAATGGACTTTACATTTAATGAGTTCCCACCTTTAAGATTCCTGTAAACGGAAGATACAAGACAAATACGAATATTATTTCTTTGAATAATCATTCGTCGATGATCAAACACCAGATTTTTAAAGTCATCAACTTTAAGATTCAAATTATACAAAAATATTTTGCACCAGATTACCAATAATAATGAATCGTATGTTTGAGAAAACGATAGCTTTTTATCTAATATAGTATCGGGAAAAACAACAAGTATCTTCAAAAATTTTATATTTTGAGTTGAACTGTCGATATTTTTAAAACATGGTTCGAAAATGTCGTCGCTCGGACTACTAAAATAATATTCCCACCAAAAACTTGTGTCCATATCGTGGGATATATGCCTTCGGAGGGTGTTAGAAAATTGATTGATATATGAACTTTCAGTTGACTCACGCATCTGTCCCAGAGTATTGTTCAAAGTTGATGTAGGAATTCCATAATATGAATCGCGGGCTAATTTTCGCCATCGAGTCAAATATTTGTGCAAATAATACTCCCGTAGAGCATTATAAACTCTATTACGCACAAATTCTCGCTGTCTATTAGCCGCTTCATTGATCACCTCTCTTCCAATACCAATTACAGCCTCTTTAACTACGACATCTAGCACCTGATCCGCCATATTTTCAAATATAACTGGACCAATATGGGTAAAGTTAACTGGCATAGATGGCATTCTCATGAACTCATTGCTGGGAGGAGGTTGAAAGATCTCGGGTCTTGGCAGTGAGAAGGATGGAAATTGAGGCACTTGTTGGGTAGGAGTGATGAATGGAAGTACTGGTGTCGATGCAGGAAATGATAGGGGTTGACGATAATTTGTAAATCGATAATTTTGGTTTCCCATAAATGGACTGGGATTGAAAAAACTAGCCGAATATGCTACAGATGGGGCTGTATTCGCAGGAATAATAGAATCTTTCGTTTGAGGAACTTCTAACGTTGAACATATCGGTCGTTTATTTAATAGAGTATCGAATTGGGTGCCAACAAAGCAACCATACTGGTCAAAACTTTTAGATACTTTCGGTAACTCCAATTTCTCATGTTTAAACCCAGGGTTAATTATCAAGGACAATGAGGTGGTCCACTTTTTGATAATCAGAGGTTCTTCAGGTAAGGATGAGATCTTAAAATCAATTTGAATTCGATGGGTTTTATCGATACACACTGAATCGCCTTGTTGGTAAGCATTAATTTTTGCCAAGAAGTCCGTAAATTGGTCTTCGTCAGTTATACCGAGATGTCGAACAAAGACGTCCGTTGAAAATCTCAGAATATTTTTAGTAGGAGATCGATATATGTTGGTCATCATGGATAGACACTTGACGCGGAATTTAAGAACACACGAAAAAAGACAGGCGGCGTGTAAAATACCAGCTTTGCCTAGATATTTGAAAAATTTATAATAATTCCGTTCCAGATAAGCTTGACGGATTTTAAGGCACTTTTCGATTTGAATATCTTCGAAAAGAGCGGAGTTCATATAGATCCATAAAAAATCGTGGGGGTTGTTCATGTTTAATAATATTTGATAAGAAATTATCTCAGCCAAATGTTTTATTTCAGATAATTGGTGGTGTTTGCAAAAATTGAGAACGAATTCCTTTAAAAGACCTAAAGAATGCTGTAGTCCCAATGAGTTGTCATTGTTTATCAACTCGTTGAATATTTTTTTGGTGAATGGAATGCAGAAAATATGGAATCTCACCATTTTTTCTAAAATTTTGATAGAATCAATATCATAGCTACTAAGTTGAGAAAGTTCCTAGATCAAATAATTTCCAAACCTTTCTCATGCTTCTCATGCAATCGTATATGAATATGAACCATTCGTACGTAAGCGCACAGGGCAAACTGAATACGTTGCCAACTAGATGGCGCATAAGTAAAGTTAATGATCCGACCGTACGAACTTCATAAAATAATGGAAGGTTCTGTTTTCCCACACCAATACCTGATCAGCAGCTGACCGCGTGTAGTCTTTTATAATTAAAGCCTGGGGATCGCAAGTAAGGTTCGGATACGTATCTGGTTTTTCAAACGGACTCAATTGCCCATTTAAAATCTTTTTTAGACGTTCCTAGATAACATATAATTTACTGTTTCTGGGCAGAAATCCATACAGCACGCATTCTTTGAAAAGAGTGGTCGTTTGCTAGGATCCGGATACATGGTTTCGACTGGATATTAACTGAGAAAAATACTTGTTTTGCGAACGATCTCCTCAACTTTCTCAAGGCATTCAATTTTCTCATTCAAATTCACCAAACGTTTTGTTTTTAAAAAGTTCAGAAATTCTACAGCCTCCTTAGAACCATCATAAGTTGGGTTTGAATATTCTTTAGTGACTATGATATCAAACCCTGAAATATTAAAGGCTCTATTTCGATGGTGGCCTGAAGTGGTCTTCCGTTTATAAAAACTGTAATTTTGGGGAAAAAATTGATGTTTCCCTATTTCTATGAAATGAATTACTCGTGTCTGGCAAAACACGTATACTGATGGCTCGAGTGCTTGAGTAAATCGCTTATCCTTAAATATTACGTCGTTGTTTCTGTCGACGATGCTGATTTGGTCTATTTTTTCAACGTATGGTGCTATCCAGCGTTTGACCTGCGATTCATCGAGGGTATAATTTTGAAAGTTCTTGATGGTAATCACATACGGATTTATAGAAAACGGCTTGACCTTAGTTTTTTCAAGATAGATTTTTGATTGTAGAATATCTATACATCAAGCACGTTCTTACCAATGATCCTCATGTTTGGACATGCGTAACTCGTATATAATGCTTTTTTCTATTAGTTACGTAAATGATTTGCCCGCCTTTCAATTCACGTGGGGTTTCGGGAAGTTTCGTTCATCCAAAAGTAGATAGTAATGGTAGATCAGGACATTTATCTCGTACATGAATCATTTTATTCACGAGAAAAATTTAAACGCTGAATTTGTGATATTTATTTAATCAGGAAGTGCTTTTCCAGAAAGAAACGCCCCAGACTGATTGGCAGCTTTTTTACCGGCAGATCATTTATTCTTAGATAGACATTCAACGTAAATGTCATCTAATGAAGAGTTTTTTGAAGGATGTATATTGGTAAAGGGCATGAAAAACACTTCAAAACGTTGTTCAGTCACTTGACGTTTTTATATCGGCTAAACATGGTGTATATCTAACTCAGATGTATGTTGACAGACTGCTTTGTTTGTCAGCGAGAATAAATTCACCATTGATTATTGTTGATGGACATACATTGTTCTTTTCAGTTGAATACACAGTCCCGATATCTGCGGTATACTTCTATGGTTCAAAAGTCCTTTGTTGAAACATACTTTTGCATATTCACGTTTTTTTAAACTGGACTTATCCAAGAAGTCATTCTGGGAAAATGATGTCAAATGATTGGGAAGTTGTGAAACGAAAATCGATTTCAATCTTTAATTTGAAACCGATGACTTTCTGATGAATTGCAACCTTTTATATCACCCAGTTATTGAGCCTCTTGCTCGGATTGTGGAATGTTTGGAATAGCTTAACCGTCAATTTTACAGAAATCAACTTTTACGTCACCGCCTGTCAATTTCGATCAAGTTGAGTTGAGCTGATTATTCATTGCTCTTTGGCGTTCAAACGTGTATTGGTGTGCCTTTTAGCCGTTCTTTCAAAAAATTTATATCATATGAATGTGGATATATTGAATTGGATTTCGACACAAATGCTTATACATTTCAAGACTGTCTACATCATTTCCTTATCGTGATTTATAATGGTTTATGGTGTTTTTGAAAAGTTATCGAATTGAGCGATTTCCTCTTTGCACAATGTTTTGATTATTTTGGCAATGAATACGTCATTTTTTATTGGGTTATCGGGCCTCCTAGACAGAAGATAATCATATTTCCTTTATTCCCATTGCACTAAACTCTGCTGTTAGCTTATACTTTCTCATTCTACATCTTATGGAAAGGTCAATATGCGAGATGTAATCTTATAAACTAAGCTGACTATTTGTCAATAGTATGAGTTTTAAATATCCTCAGCTTATCAATACGTAATATTTTGTGATTAAACCGTTATGAATCTTCTCGTTTCTGCTGTCGGTGGACCCACAATCTCCCCATAAGGAATCTGGAAGCAAAGTGTATTATTTGTCAAAATTTCAATTTGGGTGATTAAAACAATGAATCCTTCTATTTTCTGAGTGGAAAAGTTTATCATGCATTTTGATGACTGATTCAGAAGCCTGGCCTCACCAAAGAAATTGCGGGAGCTTATAATTAATGAAATGGCTGCTTGATCGTTAATGGAAAGCTCGGAACTGAATGAAACAAACTCGTCCATAATAAGAATGATCGTGATTCAAAGATGCAAATTAGTTGAAGTAATTTGCCGTAATGTTGCTACTATCGTGAGTTTAATAAATCGTTGCTATTAAAAATTTGGCACTACTGAAAGTGTCTCTAAAAATGCGGGTTCCTTAAAACTGAAATTATTACCAAATGTCGATCAATCACATGTTATTACGTTAAGGAATATCGAATTGAATTAAAAAAATCAGTCGAATGGATGCCGGATGATGATTGAAGAAGCAAATAATTATCGATGAAATGTAAACGTGTAATTTATTTTCATAACTTTTAATCATTGTGTGTATTTTTAGAAAGCGCACCGTTCTATCTTTTATTTGGTTGAAATTTCACAATAATCTTTGATATATTTTACGCACGAACTGAACACTTGTTGAACATACAACTCAAATTTTCCGAACCAATAATATTGAATACGATCAGAGGTTTACAGATTTTATTATTTTTTCATCTCGAATTATAAAATTTATGACTTAGAGCCTATTTGAATGTTGTAGAATTTGAGTTGGATTTAAATTAGTTAATGGAGTATCCTTATGGTTCATCATTTAAGAATAATACGAAACTAGGAATGTGATCCTTCAAAATAATGAAGAATAGAAGTCTGGAAACTATATATTTAGTATTACATACTAAAATATTGTCAAC
The DNA here is from genome assembly GCA_000827895.1 of Thelohanellus kitauei. NCBI lineage: Eukaryota > Metazoa > Cnidaria > Myxozoa > Bivalvulida > Myxobolidae > Thelohanellus > Thelohanellus kitauei. The sequence continues at coordinate 18,056 of JWZT01003452.1, forward strand.
ATAATCATCGATGTTTCTTGAATGAGATATAAAATCCTTAACATTATATAAAGTAATTAAAAATTGTGTCGCGTGGAATTCAAATCAGATTCTCGAACATTTTTAATTAGATTCAACATGGATTGAACCGAGGAATTTCTCTATAATTTTGTTACTGCTGTGAATCTAGATGTTTCAGTATTTTTTGAGTTAATACAAATCGTACCAATTGGATCAGATTTATTTCAATGAAATAAGCCATTTTTCAACAATGTAAGATCCGGGATTTCGTTTATATTGATGATGCTTATTTTTTGTTATATTATGATATTCTCGGTTTGTGTGATTCCATTAGAAATGATTTTCGTCATTCAGATACCGAATTTTGCAAAATATAGGACGGGTTTGACCAAAATGCATGGTGGTTTTAGAAAAATGTGTTTTTTAAGATCCAAATAGAAATCTATTTTATTTCGTTAAAAACTACGTTTGTCATCACAACAAATTAACAGATCTTCGCCGCTTTTGTCTTCTCTATTCAGGCACTGTAGAAATAAGCGAAAAAAATAAAAACACTGTATTTGCATCTTCTAAACACACAAATATATCGATGATATTAAGATAAATGGGCTGTATCTGATAAGCAATGAAGCCATAGCGCGCGGAGGAGTGAATCCCTAACTTTTTAAAGCGTTCCTAAAATATTTTATTACAATTTTTGAGTATCTGAAGGGCCATTTTTTTCAATAACCATCCTATATTCCGCAAAAACCCGGTACTCTCACTCGGAGAATCTAGTTGATGGGCCACGTTAAGCCTAACCATGACTAACCATTGACCAATCAAGATATTTGGATCCCGGCTAATGTTATTGAAATCTGAAAGAGATTGGATGTAATAGATTGTTTACAATCATCTCTCAGAAAACACTGACCTTTTCTAACTACTTTCTTTTTTAGACTAATTGAAGGTATGAGATCATTTTAAAGCGATTTGATGAAGATAATTAGAGGAAAGTACAAAAATTGTCACCGAAGTATCTCTCTGGAAAAATGTCTTTGATACATTAACTTAGCGAAAATAAATGCGATTGTTCTCAACAGAATCAACCATATCATTGATTACCTGATGAAAGAAACAAACTCGAATAAAATTGATAGTTACTCTTTTGAGTTTTTGTCTAGTGTAATGCGATTTTTTATAATTTTTGACAGTTACACAATGTTGAATTCACCATTGTTCTCAGTATCTTTAAATCATTTGGTGAACCATAAAAGGAAAAAGTTTGAACCATCAGGTCCATATTGATCATTTGATAAAAACATTATCACGAAAACTGTGTCATAATCTAAACCTACATCAGTGTTTATGAGGCATTGAGAATATTGGACACAACATGCAACTAGTGGTACGAAATGGATAAATTTAACCGATTTTGCCTGATTCAAAATTATTGAATAAGATCCTCTATCGATGTATATCTCTTTCCTTTTGAAATGGAATGATTTTGATGTTTCCAAATTCAAAGTCATTGTTCGAGGAATACATCATTAGTCTCCGAACGAGATAAATCCATTTGGATTCAGTGGTATTAATAAATTTGTATTTAAAACAAAGTGTAATTTCAATATTCTTTTTTGGCTATCGTTTACTTGCTATTACCTCAATATTATAAATATGGCGATAATAGACTGCTCCATCGTCTCGGAGTACAATAAATTCACCAATTTATCAACTAAGGCGAAGCGATATATCTTCTTTGTTCTTGATTTTTTAATTATACACGATTATTCTCAAAATCTTTGATGTGGGAAGTGTAGTCGGAAGCCCAGTATATGTATCATACTTTGAAAATACTTTTCCTGTTAAATGCTGGGGTAGTTCTTTGGGTTTATCGTAACAAAAATACAAGTACTGTTCTCTGCATATGAGTTATATAGGATTCAAGACAGATTAAACCCTGTTTTAGGTCATAAGAATAACCTTTTATCAGCCTGAATACCATCGAACGGTCTGGTTTGAACCGAAGAAACAGAGTGGACACGGATGTTATCGGGTTTTTTGACCAATAGCGCCATTTGTTACGATGCTTATTGCGTACCCCAAAATTCGTGGTTATTATTAAAGATATTCTAACATATTGTCATAAATAGTCACGCACTTTTTGGTGAAATAATTTTATACATGTTGGAAAAACAAAGCAAAGGATCACAGTTAATATCAGTTGGAACTTCCATCATCGCCCAAGATTAACCATGTATATTTATGTGCGAAATAAGCATCATTACAAATCGCTTTATTGGTCAAAAACCCCGGTAATATTGTCAAATGTGTGGTAAACTTCGTTCAGTTGGATTCTTAAAACACAATTTTATTTCATGAGTGGAATCATTCCAACCCCCATGCCTAAATAAATTTCAAACTCCTAGATTTAATTCAAATCATACAGTGTCGATATTAGAATGCCTTCCGTAGCTAACCAACATAATTCATGAACAATTACGGGAATACTACATTCGATGATACGTTTCTCTTTCATTCTATGCACGTGACGTTTCCAAGTGATCATTGTATTTGATTTGTATTTTCCACACTAGATATGGTGTTAGTCGCGGGCTAAAATTAGTGGTGAAATCGAAACCCGATAAAAAAAAAGGCATCGATTCCCATGCAAAACAACAAATAGGAAACTATCCTTCAACAATCTTATTTTCTGAGGTTACGTGGAGAATTTATAATTTGGCTTGAAATAGAACAAGAAATATAATATAGTATTCATCTACTCCAATCATTTTCATTTTATGAAATATTAAACTGAACATCTGTAATAATTGAATTAAGTGGACTTCCATTAACAAATACTTGATTCCTCTTTTTGCCTAAATACACTTCGATAACTTAATTACAAAAACTATAAAATGAAGTTAAGCGATATACCATAATTAATCGTTTTGGTTTGAACTTTGTTTTAACATAATTCAAGCCTGAATTATGAAAAAGATGAGGTGTCCTTAGTAGAGGCTTTATTTATGGGCATAGGTCAGGGTTTTCAACCGGGGTTCCCCGGAACCTAGGGGTTCAGGACAAATATATGCCAGGGTTCCGCCAAAAAAATCTGAAATCGCCCGGGTTCGAATTCGTAGTCATAGTTCTATGTTATGATCAGTAATTCTTTGTGGTGACATTGTTGTATGCGTTATTTCGTTGCTGTAAAAAGGTTTATGGTTAATTTCGATGAGAATTCAGTTTTTTATTTGATTTTTATAAAACATTACCCTAATTGCGAATATGGACCGATTTTTGAAGAATCGAAAGTTAGGAGATTCCATATCAAACGACGAAATCTCAAATTCAAAAGAAATTTATAGAAGCTTCCGGCGCTATTCGCAATATTTCATTCACCATCGCCAAGACAAAAGTGCCTAAATATGAATATCAGCAGGTTAGATCTAAAAGACCATTTGTATTATGACAATTGTTTGGTTCTGATATTCCCTTGGAGTGTATATCTAAACTGCCCTTCGGCGATTTTATTTTTTGTATGGTTCAGCTTGTTAATGGTGGCATGGCCCCATTAAACATAAACAACACTGAACAACTATACATCCATAAATATCATATCTAAATTTACTGTATTTTTGGAGGGGATTTGATTCAAATAAGAGGAAAACGGCTACTTTACTTGAAAAATATTTAAGATAATTGACAAAGCTCAAGAAGCTAGTTATGCTCTGTCAGAGATTGTTGAAAAGAATATCAAATCACTTACCAGACCTGAACGGTCATTTTGTGAGCATGCCATGAAATTGTGAGTATTAAGTTTGGAGAGGTTGTTGCATTTGATGTAAATAAAATCCCCCTTTCGGACAAAGAAATTAGCAGTCGAATTGTATCCACGCCTAGTGATATTGAACACAATATAATATCAAAAAAGTCGCGAGTTCTTTGCACTTCAGGTCGACTAGAACACAGAAATTAACAGCAACACAGAGCTCTGTGTATTTATTCGTTTTATTCATAGTGGAGCTATTGTATGTTACGGAGAATGCTCTAGAACATTCTCCGTAACATTGTATAAGACTTTCTATGCTGAAATAGTTGTAAGAAGAAACAAAATGACAATACTTATATGATGTTTTAATATCATATTTTCATTCGTGCAAATTTTCTTAAAAGACTTCTGGAATTTGTAAAGATGGCGCACCTACAATAGCTGGAAGCGTCAAAGGCTTTGTCATGCTGCCACCAGAGCCCATTTTTAATATCATAGTTACTCGTTGTTTTCTTCACAGAGAAGCACTGACTGCTAATATAGTTTAAACCTAACTGAAAACTGTATTAAACATGATGATAAAAATCGTCAGCTACATGAATATAAAACTACTAAAATGTCTTTAGTCTGAAACACCTTGACAGACTATGGAAACAATCCAAGTTACGCCAAAAACATATAGATGTAAGATTGTTGTCACGAGTAAAAGTTTTGTATCGTTTCTACAAAGAAAGAGAAGAGATTCTAGTATCCTTTTGAAGGCTGCCTGAACAAATATGTACGTTCTGAGCGATGAAACTTGAATAACAAAGCTATCATATCTTGCCGATATATTTTAGACAGTGAACTTTTTAAACTGAAGCATGTAGAGAAGGAACGGAAATATCTTGATGTCGACTGATAAAATAAACTGTTTTCAGATTAAATTGACATTTTGGAATGTACTTGCTATTACGTGGAAGGTAGAAATGTTTTCAAGTATAGTTGAAAGAAACTGTGATTATATTTTGCAATTGCTCTTGAAAAACTTGGATACACTTGGTAGGTTTGAGCAAATATTTTCCATCCATATCTGTGTACTAAAACGATTTGGTTCGAAGCCCATTAGTAGAATTTGAGACATTTGAAGGACAGGTTACCTTGGCAAGAGATGAAGAGCTTTCTAGTGTTGTGAGTGACAGAACTTTTAAGTTGTAACACTACGAGCTTAACCTGGGGGTATTCTGGATATTAATTAAACACGAATAGCTAACATTTTCAGAAAACAATCTCTGGTTTTTATTTCAGTTTTCAACTTCTTACTCGTGTGAACACATTTTAGGCTATGACAACAATCAATCACAAGAAGAGAGAACGACTACTGTCTCTTGAAGATGATCTTCGGGTGTACATGTCTAAAACTCGGCCATGAATTCCATCACTTTGCAAGAAACCATAAAACACAGGATTCGGATTGACCAAAGTACATTAAATTTGTGACAACAACTGTGATGAAACTAACAACAATATTACAACAAATTTCATCAGCAAAGCTTTTTCGCGTTAACGTATCATAAATTTCATTTTGTATAATTACATTATTTGTAGTCGATAAAAAGAATTAATGATCTTTTTCGTCTAACAATATCACTAATTTTATTTTTTTTTCGATTAAACAAATGGCGATATCTCTATCATCTAATTTGTTAAAAAGAATGAAAACAAACATATGGATCGTGTCACGGGATTTCTTGAAAATCGTAGTCATTCACGGAGGGTTGCGTGAAAGTAAAAAGGTTGAAAAACACTGGCCTAGATCATCAAAATGATATAATCGAAGAATATTTTGTTTGGAATCAACCCAGAGAATCAAAAATATACCTGTTTCAAATATCGCCATGCGGTCGAGACGTTATTGGTGGTGAGCTCTGTTGTGTTTCAGCTCAGTTACGCATAGTTTAAATATTTTCCGCTTACTCTCAATTTGTAGTTTTGATTGTGTTTAACTATAGCCACCTCTGTAAGTTTGAAATTTTAAAACTGAGGACAGGTACTCCTCCTTTTACTTCCTGGCTGTTAAACGATTACTGACATTTATGACCGATCGAGTTTAGAAGCGAAGTTTAAGGATCCACTTACTCGGTTTGAGTGTCGACAAGTGGCAAGCTGTGATATATGCACTGAACGTACTTTTGGCATGTTATGATATTTTAAATCCAATTTCATTCCAACGTGACGACACTGTGGTAAATTGTTTTTTACATTTGTAATCTTAAGATAGTACATGGGTCGAAGAATAAAAATCACTGCATCATCTAAACATTGATAGTTAACGCACAAGAGGTATTGATCTTAAAAGTATATAGTCAATTTTACCGTTTTACATTCCTTAGGTGGGCCCTGGCTCTCAAAATAACAAAATGATGGTGTATACGTGCCCGCATCTTTATGAATGTGGGGTTCATTGGTTCGATCTCTATCATTTACGATAATCCTACATCCCAGCTCAAAAATCTAGCTAATCGACGTGGTCATCAAAATTAAATTCGTTCTTGAAGTGATGGATAAATTTATTTATGTAAAGCAGAGCTGTATAAACTGGCATGGTGGCCGAATATAAATTATCGCATGATCAACTCGGCAGAAGAATAAACAAGGCACGTAACGGTGATTGTAGGTAGTTATAAGGTTAAGTAGAAATACAAAATATACAATGTTTCTATGCACGTGCAGTCGTCGCATTATAATCCGAAAGATCTCGGGGTACCCTATGTTCTATATGATTTCCATACTCCATAATTTTTAACATTTATCAATTTACGAAAATGTACAACTTATATTCAAATACAACCAAGTATAAGTGGATGTGCCACTTAATAATGTAAGCGTTTTCGGTGAGATGAAATAAGATTCTGACCTGATCGGAACCGAGTTTTCACAAAACAGATAGAGATTGTTTATTATTGTCGATAAACCATCAATAGAACATTGGTTGAACTCTCGAAAAGAAAAAAACAAAGGATGAACTTGTAGCCAATGCTCCGAGTTAGGAAATATTCGTTTTGGATGAAACTGACTTTCTTCGTAATTTCGCCATTGTTAAAATGTAGGAAAATTCTGGTGATACGAGTCAGAAACCCAGTTAGTTATTTGATAAATAAAAGTATGTGAAGACTTTTCGATAAGCCAATATAGCTTAAAATTCCATAATTCTGAATATTCCAACCTTCTCGTATTTGTACAGATGATTACGACAATTTTCGATGATTTACCTAAGGTTCAGATATTTGAGCATATCCTTGTTTTCTAAGTTTTTCTTTCATCTGAGTTTTCTTCGTGTGACATTTTGAAGATTTTGCTCAGCTTTATCCTGATATTTATCATTGTTGTCATAAAAACTAATTACGATAATCTTTATATTAAAACGAATCATTGAGAAATGAAGTTTGATCACCAAATTTAACCCAAACATTCAATAAATAATGGGTATTGTTTTTCGTTATATTTTTGTCAAAACCTTTAAAAGTGTTGTTCATTTTCTCTAAAATAGTTGATATATTTTTAGTTAATTTTTAATAAATTTACGTCACATACAGGTCATGTTGATCTATCTATGCATCATTGTTAATATCAAAAATTTTGTTTTTCTCAGTTAATACTCGTTGATCAATGACTTTGGAATGAATGAGAACGAAAACTAGCAGATTTATACATTCCAACGTTCGGCTATATATCCCAAATTTTTTTACCATTTTTTATGGATTTTCTTAAACGATTATGTCCAAATAATTAATGCCGATTTATCGTTTTTTTCCGTATTTCGAAGCCTAATTATCAAATTGTCTCAAATGTTTAGGACTATTGGTACTGTTATCAGTGGAAAACATTTATTCAAACGTTTGAATCAAGCTCCTGCACTCACTGGACGCCGGACATCATTTCTCGATGCCAGTAATGCTTCTTACATCGATGAACTATATGAAGAGTGGAAAAAGGACCCAAAAAGTGTCCACAAATCTTGGGATCTGGTGTTTCGGGCATCTGAAAAGGGTGTTAATTTGGACAGCTATCTTTCCCCGCAAAATTCTAACTTTCTGAATCAAGTGAAACCGAATCAGACCTGTCAAACGCAAATAGGGGCCCAGCAAATCATCGATCAACTTAGTGTCAACAACTTGATCCATGCCTACCAGGCAAACGGTCACCAAGTTGCCATGATCGATCCATTTGAAGGAGAATTCGATGTTTTTGAAAAGCATTGTGATAATTTAGATATTTCGTTTTGGAATTTAACCCAAGAACATATGGATAGGATGTTCATTCTCCCCCAAACTACCTATATAGGTGGGGAAAAGAAGGAAATGTCTTTACGTGAGATTCTGCACCGGCTCAAACAAATATATACTTCCAGTATTGGAATCGAGTACAATCATATTGAAAGCCAGGAACAGATGGATTGGCTGAGGAGAAGATTCGAATCGCGAATTTATGAGAAACTTAATGTTGATGATCATCAACGAATCCTTCGGCGTATTGTTCGCGCCACTCTATTTGAGCGATATTGTGCCAAAAAATACCCAGCAGAGAAGCGTTTTGGATTGGAAGGCTTAGAAACAATGGTAGCTCTGCTTGGAGAAGTTGAGGATTTCTCATCAATTGTTGGTGTAGAAAGCATTTTCTTTGGCATGGCACACCGAGGCAGATTGAATGTTTTAACCAACGTATGTGGCCAGCCACCCGAGCACATATTTATGAGATTTAATGACCATTTGGAGATGGAAGGAAGCGGTTCTAGTGACGTCAAATATCATCTTGGCGTTTCTCGTAATATGATCAATTCCAAAACAGGGAAACCCATCAATATTTCTTTGATAGCCAATCCATCACATCTAGAAGCCGTGAATCCTGTTGTCAAGGGCCGAGTAAAGGCTGAGCAACATTTAAGAAATGATCCCAACGGCAAGAAAGTTATGTCTGTCTTGATTCACGGAGATGCAGCTTTTGCAGGTCAAGGAGTTGTTTTTGAGACCATAAACATGAGTAAGTTAGAGAACTACAATGTTGGTGGAACTATTCACGTGGTTGCAAATAATCAGATTGGATTCACTACGAACCCTCAATATTCACGTGGTTCAAGATACTGTACTGAGGTAGGCAAGATCTCAAAGGCTCCGGTTATTCATGTAAATGCAGATGATGCTGAAGCCGTCTGTTTTGTGGGTCGTTTAGCTGCAGACTATCGCAACACTTTTAACCGAGATGTAGTGGTAGATTTGGTTGGGTATCGACGTCATGGGCATAACGAGGGCGACAATCCAGTTTTTACTCAGCCTTTAATGTATGCGATCGTTTCCAAACGTCCTGACATTCTCGAAATTTACTCAAAGAATCTGATTGAGTCTCAAATCATGGACGAAAGTACGATTAATCAAGAAATAAAGTCATATGAAAAACTTTTGGACGAAGAGTTCTCCAAAGCTCAACAAGCAAAAGCAGTGGTCAACAAAGTCTGGATTGATTCACCTTGGAAAAACTTTTTCACAGACAATCCCTCGTTTTCCCTGAAGTCCACAGGTTATGATTTAAATAAAATCATCCAATTCCAGAAAATGAGCTGCCAATTCCCAAGTGACTTCAACATCAATCCTGGTGTTAAAAGGGTTCTCGATCAGCGTCTCGATATGTTGGAGAAAAATAAGATAGACTGGGCTATGGGCGAAATTGCCGCCTTTTCATCGCTATTGACATCCGGTATTCACATTCGTTTGAGTGGTCAGGATGTCGAACGAGGAACCTTCAGTCACAGACATCATGTCCTCCACGATTCAGAAATTAAAGGGCTTAAATATTGTGCCATGAATCATCTTGACCCACAACAGGAAAAGTACTCTCTATGCAATAGTCCCTTGTCGGAATATGGGGTTCTGGGGTATGAGCATGGCTACAGTATGGCAAACCCTAATATTTTGGCTATTTGGGAAGGTCAATTCGGAGACTTTGCAAACAACGCTCAATCTGTGATCGATCAGTTTATTTGTAGTGGTGAAGATAAATGGATCCGACAGAGCGGAATAGTTATGTTGCTTCCTCATGGATACGATGGCATGGGTCCAGAACATTCCAGTGCTAGGCTAGAACGTTATCTACAGCTAACACGAGAGGATCCGGACACATTCCCCTCTTTTTCTAAGGACACATTTGAAGGTGAACAACTCTTCAATTGTAACTATATTGTTGCATACCCCACTACACCCGCAAATATCTTCCATTTACTGAGAAGACAAGTGGCCTACCAGTTCCGAAAGCCTCTAGTTATTATGTCCCCCAAAAATCTTCTCAGACATCCAATGGCAAGATCTGATCTGAGTGAAATTGCCGAGGGAACTCATTTTAAACGAATTATCGAAGAAAACGGGTCCTGTAATACCAATAGCAAAAAAGTTAAGCGACATATCATCTGTTCTGGAAAGGTTTATTATGAACTCTACCAAATGAGAAAAGATAAAGCCTTGGATAATTTGGTAGCCATCACAAGAATCGAACAATTAAGTCCTTTCCCATTTGATCTTGTTCAGTCTGAAATCAGTAAATACCCAAATGCTGACTTGATGTATGTGCAAGAAGAGCCGAAGAACCAGGGGGCATACTATCACGTTAAGCCTCTCATACAAGTGAGCTGCGGCTACTCAAAGATTCTCAAGTATAGTGGCAGAGAAGTGTCGGCCTCACCGGCAACTGGATCTAAGCATCGCCATATGGTAGAGCAGACGTCACTGCTGGAGAAAGCCTTTGAATTTTAACAAAATCGATGACTATCTCCTTATATCAATATTATCTTATTGCCATTTAATTTCAAACCACTCTCTTAAGAGTTGACTCACCTTTCAGCTTCTTTGAAAATGGACTAAGATTAAAAAGTTTCATTTTGAAATCTGCTCTCGGTCCGTTTATCAAACTTATGCTAGGCTGTCTGTGATACACGAAATCGAGCCGTACCACGTGTATAGATTATGACACATTTTCTTTTTAATCATTGGGCGGCTTGTTTTCAATTAGTTCGATTTTTTGAAGGAACGTTATTTGAATTAACTAACGTTGTCTCCTATCTTCTTCAAACACGGGCCTGGTTTATTTGAATGAGCTCTAGCATTAATTACCAAAAATAAAACTCAGTTTGAGTTATCAGTTAGTGATGACTCATCTTAATGTGAGCGCTATAAAATGACCACTCTCTCTAAACCACAAAGGCTTCTTGGAGATAACATACAAACAACTACATTTTGACACAAAATAATAATAATCTTAATTCAGAATTTCTAATTCTAGAGGAGATTAGCCAATTTTTTTGGTTTAGGCTTAAAAAATTTGTGTTAGATATTCCGAGACGTGATACCTCTGGTATCAGATTTTTATCACATCTGAAGTATTTGATGTCACCACCTACAAGATTTCATTAACGGTCATGTAATTGTGGAAAACGGGCATTCCTGTGATCTCAAAGGCGCGGATATCTTGAGTTTACCATATGAATAAAGTTTTAGAAACAAGTACCAATTTGCTACATCCAAGATATGTAACTGTAAGCCAATTGATATCATCATAAAATTGTTAGTTTTAGACCCGAAATTGAGATTTTTTTCGATAAAGAAGAATCTTATGGCGGCGTTTTTTATGTGATATAAATAATAATTGGTGTCTCGAACAAATATCTGCATCTTCAATTTTGAGCAAACGCCTTTCTAATTTTGAATTTTTCTTCATGTGCTCATTATCGGTATCGTTACTAATTGTAAAAATTTGGAAAATTCATCAACCAAGTCTAGAATAAACTTTATTTCGTCAGATTCGATTTCGTGCTCCCAAATTAAGTTGGGATTTAAATGAGTAACTGTTTTTCTTGGTGTAGATTTAGTTATATATTATAGAGTAAAGAAATTGATCGATCGAAAACAAAAACCAAAACATCTAGTTCTCCGTCTATATTTTCACAAGGTTTCAAACGGTTGGTTAGATTCACCTATTAATATAACAAGTCAGATTGTAGTATTTACGATCAAGTATGTCGCTTTTTTATTTCATTAAAAATAGTAAAAGTTTTATTTTGAAATCTATTTGTCAATTTTTCCTCTGAACCGCGCCGTTATATAGTTTCTTACGCAGCCATAAAATTTGATTCCATATGGGGCTGTTTCTATAAATTTGAATTATATCCTGTGAGCCTATCACATATGCTTTATCCCCATCTAAAACCTATTTTCCAAACGGCAAAATTTTCCTTATGACAGCCCTCCAAGGTCGCGAACATAATTTTTCAATTTGATCGAAACATGTCGAAGTAAAGCAGGCGATGCTATTTAGGAGTACATATTGACCATTAGAATTAAAATAAATTATTTTTCCTATTAATATTCATAAATTTTAATAGAATCAGTGACGCACTTGATCGGGACACCCTATGTTGTTAATTTTATGCCATCTAAAATTCACCAACTAGAGGTTTTTTAATATTTTTATATATAGAAAAACCCATCGAAACTTTAGGTGTATTTATCTATTTCTGTTGATAATTATTCATAAATGTTGATGGTTGGCAAGATATGAATCCGAGCAACCACGTGCATTTTCAAATACAGACCGTAAACATTTCGACAAACATTAACAGAAAATCTGAAACTTACGCATATAAGATACAAGTCATGAAAAACTTGTAAACTTTGTTTTGTATACTTTACGCATAAGTCGTGCCGGGACAAAGATTTTTCGAAATCATTTTTTACGCTGTGAGATAGACAAGCTTTGATTTAGTTAATATTTTTGAATTCCCATGTTTTAGTCCTTCATAAGTTTGGATTCTGTTTTTTGAACCTTTTTTAGGCTATTCAGGTTCATGTTGTGTATTTAAATTATGATGAGTGGCCTGATATCACTTTAAAGTTAAATTTATGGTTAATAGATAGGTAATTGATCGGGCTATATCATTTAATATATTTTGAAACTTCCTTATAAAGTGAGTCGATAGATTTTTCGTAATTTTATCTCATATTTATTTATCATTCAGGTAGTTTCAGAAGACAGAATAATCGTGAAATCTCGTAGTGATGTTATTCGTATGGCTATTTTAACCATCAACCTTTGGATAATAAGATGAAGAAATAATGAAAGATATAAATAACGGGTACCCTTTAACTTGATTAGAAGCTTAGATCATTCAAAAACTTACAAGATTCATCGTGGCATTTTCTTGGGCTATTTTTGGTGTCAGATTCTGATACGAGTATGTGATAATTTTTAAATTGCCACTATAAATTTTTCATTTGAAAATGATTTTACATTTACAGAAATTAACTTTAAAACTTGTTTAATTTTTTAAAAATATGAATTTTAAATTTGGGATGCATTACTCGGTTTAAGTTTTTATATTAGGTTGCAAATCAAACACAACAGATAAACTTTATGAGTTATTGGCTGTCAGCACATTTTAACATATCAAAATATCCGATGTAATCTTTCAAAAACCATGAATTTTTGAGCTATTTTGAGTGCAATTATGACTTAAAATTATTATATAAGAAGTATCAAGCATGATGACTATATTAGCATGATTTTTAGTTATTTTTGATTATCAACGGTATAATACTTATCAAATTTTAGTTTTGTTTGATCAAGAAAACAGTTCAACAAAAAAGGTTTTTGGGCTTATATTGATGTTTCAACTTGAAATAATTCAATTTTTATTAAAAAATCTAAAATACATATGCTTTATTATGTGATGAAAATCCAAAAGATGGACTTGGTAATGGAGGTATTAAAACTAATACGGGTGCGTGTTTAAGTGGACTTAATGTGACTACATGCAGAATTATGCCCTTTATCTATGTCCCTTCAAGCATAAAACTTAAGCAAGACACTCTTCTACCAGTAGATTGTTAAGATAGAGATATAGACCATTCAACACTTACCCCTGATTTATCTACTCTCTAGAGTTATGCTATAGCTAAGGAATTTGATCACTTGGAAGAAATCTGGGAAATTAAGAATACGAAAAGGATAAATAAAAATGATTAATTTTATATAGTCTCGTTTCATTGTTATACCGGTTTGATATGGGCACCTACCAATTATTCAAAACGTTTGCGGTTGGATTTTTTTCTGCACGCGTCTTTATTCACGTGGTAGAATAATTCAAAAACTTTCAACTCACCATTTATCCCATACGTCACGGGAGTTATGAACGTATCGTCGATAGGCATGCCATTAAATACATATTCTGTAAGAAGCACAGTCTCAAATAACTCAAGATGTTACTGATTCATCAATTTTGCAGATATAGTGCTTAATCTCTGATCTCACCAATAATAAAGAATTTATTTTATGAATATTTTGATCTAACTCACTAAAAAGAGTACCTGTTTTTTGGTAATTAGAAATATTGAATCTCAGATTATGAATGCCGATAAAGACAAATTTGAAATCTTGAATATGTGTATATCGCCACGTGTTTCCTGTCACGTTAACTGCTGTTGTTTCGATGGTCCTGAAAAACACATCAATCATCATAAACCTAATTATGACATTCTGTTCATATTTCCACTTACATTCCATCGTCCATCATAGTATAATGATGGCAATTGAAATGGGTTTTTGAATCGCGTAAAACAGTCAGCTCTCCACCCTGATAATTGGGTTTTAAATAAGAGTTCATTCGATGAAAATGCGCTGCCATTTCGGATTTCTATCATCAGGACAACTGAATGCGACATTTTTCTTTCTGACTCTGTGCTATCAATATATTTAACTTTGATTTTCTTGTTTAGATGCTGAATAAATCATTTCCATACGGTGAAATAGATACAGAGAGATTTTTTTGAAGAAGCCTCAGAAGTCATTTTATCCATGTTGATTTGAGAATTTGCCCTAAGAATTACCTTTCGACCCAAAAACCAACATTAGAACCCGTAGGTCTCAGGTTCACAAACAGGTTTGCGATATGATAAAGGTCATCAATTGAGTACGTATCATTTTCTGGCTTGTTCATCAAAAAAAAGTGATATTTTGTAAAATAGTTTACTGTATCTCCTACGCTGAGAAAAATTTTGAATTCCTGAATTAATTTCCTATTTAAACTATTTCGGTATTTATATGGTTCCCATCATTGATATCCATGGTTTTTTCGCAGAATTGTGAATAGTATTTGAGATGATAAACTTGGATTTCGGTCCAAACATTCGAGGAATTGGATCGATCCCTGAATTTCATCACTATTTTCATATAAAGGTATTCTGGTAAGCTTAAATAAAAAAAAATATGGAATCGAAACCCGATTAAGTGACTGTCCTTTAAACCCATCTAAATAACAACAATTCCCACTATTTCATAACAGTGTTTGATTTGTTCTCCTTTGGATAGTTTTCCTAATTTTTGCCTCACGTTTAAGAGAATCAAAAAAAGGAAAAACAAGTTCATTTTGGAATATTTCTACGTTTCAATCTATAATTATAAAACAGTACTGTTTTGTTCGGTCTAGCAAGGCTAAACTATTTCCAATATGTTTATAATTGCTTAAATGCCTAATTTCTAACGATAATTTGAAATTATTTTGACCAATTATTGAAGTAGCTTGAGTTCTAAAAATAACGATCGTAGTTCTATGTTTCCAAACAGCTCCCTAATAAAATTTGACTGCTCGTAATCCAGATACAAAATTATTACCATGTTTTTCATAAATCCGAGGCCTTAAAACTAGCTATTAATAATTTAACATATAATCATCCATTCCATCAACTTCGTCAGAAGTTAAATTGGAACCAAATCTCAGAATCATTTTTTGTCGAAGGTTAACATGACCTATCAATAAACCTTCATCTACCCCAGACTTTCGGGTTGCAAAATACTTCAAAAGCATTCTATATATTGACTGTCTAAAGATAATCTTGGATGTCGGAGATATTCAAAGACTTAAAATGATATTATTCGCATAAGAGATGTTTTAATCATTTATCATGTTTGTCTGGGCGAAAACCGACCGAATAAAGGGTATTCGAAAATGCGTAAAGTGAAATCCAGTTATTCTTAGTGATAATTTGCTTTAACAGTGGTTGTTTTTTAAATTAGGAGCATCATACTTTTTGTACGTTGGAGAATTTCAGACAACGGTCCTCCATAATTTGGGATCTAGGCCATTAAACTTCCCAGTTTTTACATGAACAAAGGAGGAATAATATAACTAGAATAATTTTTAATATTCACAATTCTCGATATTTTATCGTCAATTATGTATAAATTCGTTTATGATCACCATATCTATAAATAAAAGAAATATGTCGCTGCATGAATCTTTAGCATCAAATGGACAATCATTTACTGGCTAAGTTCTCACCTGAAAATACTTTTATTCTCACAGATCATCGACTGGTATCAGTTTTTAAACCATTCTACAAATGGACCGAGTATGAAATAAAACCTATCCAATTTATAATTGTAAAGAATCAATTTTTTAGAAATGGGGCGTTAATTTTAGGATCCAAGGTTTTATACGCTGACAACCTTTATTCGAGAATTGGTGGTGTTTTAGATCCCCTGCGATTCCATAATACATATCATCATTGTTTTGTCTTAAAACCATTCTCTCTTTTAATAAATATGACTATTTTTATATCGTTATTATTTCAACGTTAAACATTTGGATTCGTACTACTAACTTTTTATCGGTTGAATATGTGTATTAAAAAAATATTCATCGTAAACTATTTTTCGTCTGGCACTTCTAAACGATATTGGAGTGTAAAAGGGCTAAAATATGTTCGAATTTTCTCGTTTTTTTGGTATCGGATGGTATAATGAAACGATACCATTTGTGATCATTCGTTTTGAGTTGAATTTGTAGAATGATTTTCACTTTTTTTAATCTAGATTAAGACAAGACAGTTTTAATTATCCAACCGGTACAAATTGGTCTATAAGAAACCATGTGCTTCATATGAAGATAGTTATTGATGAAAAAGTTATCATAACGGTCTAGAAAGAGGAGATTCGATTTTGGTTGTGTTTAAAGATGTCTAAATTATTATTTTTGTTTTAAAATATCAATATTTGCCTATATAATCATAGAAAAACAATATTGTCAGTCTTTTAAAGATGGATTTTTTTGTTTTAATTTGTTAGTCCAATGATAAAAGTTTATTATATGGATGACTTATTCTTCAATATAATCGTTTATTTTAAAGAAACCAAATTTTCACAGAATATCTTAAACTAGATCTTCTCGGAATTATTATTCATTTTCAAAGTTTATATATTGATACATTTACCGGGTTTTTTATCCATTATGGGACACCATGCGTTTCAAGTTGGGACACCTTTTGCTCACGTGCGATTCAACTTTTTATCAAAATATTTTCTGTTATGTAAAAAGTCAGCATAAATAAAGAGAGGGTCAGGCCAAAAACAAAAATTATTTAATAGCGGGTATCCTTGAATTTTGTCATCTTCCACTATTCTGAGGGAGGTTGACACATTTTTTCTCTTTTTTTTAAATTACCAGGTTTTGCATCCATTATGGGACACTGTACCCATCAAATTAGTACACCATGGTTTTCAATTTGAGAACCTTCTAAACGTGATACTTAATTTTTTTAATAAATACTTTCCTATACGTAAAAACTCAAAAAAACATAGGTCAAACACAATAATAAATGCATTTACAGCGTTTTGGATCCAAACAGGAAATATTTTTTTCCATGTTAACATTTTCAATGCATTTTTCACACTGCTAAAGATTTTTGATGACTACATACGCGCGAACGATATCCGAAGAGACGAAAAAATATTTTGTTGTTCTTGATTCATACTCTTTATCTTTGTTGAGTTTTTACATAACAGAAAATATTTTTTTTAAAAATTTAAGTCGTACGTGAGAAAAAGGTGTCCAAGCATGAAACGCATGGTGTCTCACAATGGACGTAAAACCCGGTAAAGATAGCAAAGTATGGATAAAATACAAACCTGCTGATTTTGAATAACCATGCCCTCTATCTCTGAAACAAGGACAATAATATTTTTGTTTCGTAAAGATAGGTTAAAACTACTGTTTTAAGTTCGACAAGTCATATTTGGCTAGATTACACAAGGATTTTCACCTAAAAACTTGTGAATTTAGATTAACATCAAGTTAACCCCAAATATTGTCTTTCCTAATATCGTAGGTAAATTAAGCCTTACCTTCTGCGGTCCGTTCAGGAGACCGTATCCCCGTCACGATTGGAACAGATTACTATAATCAAGTATTAAATAAACGAGCGTGTAGTTGAACAACCCACCCAGCTTTACCAAGTGATGTTATTAAAGAAAGATAGCTATTTACTCACAAAAATCGAATTTAAGTCATAAGCATTTGTTCATTAAAACTGAGTTACTCCTGTTCTTGACCAATCACATGATTCGAAATAGTATGTTTATCCATTGTTCGTGAAAAAGGAACGATTTCATAAATTTATGACACCACAGATGGTTGCATTCGTTCCCAGTGGCTCGACAGTGTGTTATACTGAAGTATTAAATGCGGCTAATCTGAAAATCTCCTAACAATTAATATGGATAATCAGACTGTGAAGTTAGGGACCCGTAAACTGACAGCGATTCTGATCACAAATCCTAAAAACGTGGGTAAAGCCGTTGATCACATGTCCATGTGTGCTCATAATTATACTGATAATCAAAAGAATCAGGTGAGAGTCTTAATTCGGAAAAACAATCAAGTGAAAAAGAAAGTAGAGAACGGCTATCAAGCTTGAATAAAGATTTTTATCAGTTAATCTTCACGATCAGAAATTAAAAGGAAAATAATAATCCGATTCTACCCTTTTTAGAGGCATTATGATCATCAAATTTGCGTGAATAGTTTCTTTAAACTCAACTTTTTTTGGCAGTTGTGATTAAAATAATAAACCTTGAATTAAATGTGCCTTGCTATGTGATGTATTAATTCTAGATTCAAAAATTATAACTCCTAAGTGTGATAATTCTGTGTTAAAAAAGATTTTATCTTTAAACCATTGTGAAAAACGCAAGTTTCAGCGGTTTATCGACTCCTAAGCGATAACAAAATGTGTGTAGATAAGGATGTCGATTCTAATCAAGTTACCTAGAATTCCTTTGGCATTCTATCGTTTCGATATTGAAAATAAGAACAATGGGCGTGTTTCGAAAGCATTCGTCCCGTTATCATCTAGTTGTGCTTAATCTACGATGGGCAGTGAGGAACCTTTAGACATGGACGTGATATTTGCAGAAGAGGGTTTGTATGAAGATGATGCATTTGAGTCGAACTCGCTAAGAGGGTTTGTATTTTAGTTTAAAAAGTCGGAACATTAAACGTGAAGCTATTTATGCATATTATCTAAAACTTAAGGAAGACGTCCAAAAGTGATATAAAGTTTATTTTAGGGATGACTATCTATCTAACTGGAAGCGTCTAATAGGATATTTTGAAAATTGCTTAAATTATTACTATCACCAATTGTGCCAGTACAAAGATATCACAGGTAGGGACTTTATGACCTGAGCAATATACGGGATGGCTTATGCTGAATATTTTCAAATCGCCTTCGTAATGAGATTGTTCAATCTGATTGTTGGCATCCTCGTTGTTATTTTTATGATTCTTCCTCAAATTATCCTAGATGTTCGAAAAAATGAAGATAGTGTTGAAGCGGCAAGTAAAAATGCGCATGATTCTAACTATTCAAAATCCACTAAATACGCGCTCTTAATTTGGGTAAGCTTGTAATTTTTTTAATTCGCCGAACTCTTCGAATTCAGTCAAATATATTTAAAATTATCTGCCCATTATGAACGGATTGGTTTTATGGATATAGATTCAGCACCAACGTAACTTAAAAGCTTGCTTAAGTCGTTCATATAGATGGATCAGGAATTTTGCCCGATGGATAATATTTTTGATGTTTAAATTATTTTGATTGGTTCTCGTAAAGTAACTTATTTTTTAACGTAAAAGAGCGCTAACCTTTTGTTAGTGCTTTTTATCAGCTATGATCAACGCATGAGGTTGAATTAAACATACTTTTAAGGACCATACATTTAAAGTCAGACAGCTATGACTTGAGACCTTATGCGCAGACTTCAGGTCTTGAGGATTGTAGTTGATAATTACGATCCTGTTTTTCATAAGAATACCCCGTGTGATGATATGAAATCCTGAAGAAAGACGGGAACTATTAAAACAATACTATTCCTCTTGTAGTACTCCAGTATGGCTCCATTCGAATCAATATCGATTACGAGCTTTGTTTTAACCGTTTTTATGGGAATCTATTTAAAATATTAGTCCAGATCAGAATATAAAAAGATTGGATTATCATGGCACATTTAAAAATAAATCGAATCCTTGTTAACATTTTGCAAATCGTACCAGTCTTTTCCGAAATTTTAACTTAATAAGGATATGGTTTTTGTTATTCTGGGAGAATAATATGGTTGGAGCTGTGATATTCACCAGTTTTCCTTTTTGAATCTAAAATTATGTTCTAACATCAGAAAAAATTCTTGAAATACATGACCTATTACAGCAACTACGATGGGGCCAATTTCAATAAATATTATAAGAAATCTTTTTACAATACAATTTCGTGCTACGTATTTTTGAGCGATTTTATCCAAACTGTTGCGTGGTGTGTCATATATATGAGGTATTTGAGCTATTAACATCAGGATCACTTGTGTATCTGTCCATAAATGGATGATGACCTTATCCCCAAAAATATTTTCCGTCCTACTAAAAGGCTACGATGTTAGTTTGTCGAACGTCAAGTCGATAATGTCTCAAAAGGAGAGAGTATCAGAGGATTTGAAAGTAATTTACTGCTGGATCAGAATATCATAAGACACAAGTCGGTGAGATTGACGAAAATACACATCTTTATGAGATCCATCTCGTGGATCTGTATCGTGACCATACTTTTGATCTTCTTTTATTTTTCGTTAAAAGTTGAACAGGTGCAGCAATTAACGAGTAGAAAGAATCGATTAAGGGATGGCAGGCAGAATCTGATATTTTCGGTATATTTGTCGCTGCTATCTTACGTATTTTGGAGAATCTTTGAGATTATCTCGACTTTTGAGGGTTATGACCCGGCAGTCACTGCTCGTATCGTTCTAATAAGGTAATTGTCGCTGAATTATAGGTGTTCTATCCTTAAATTCATCCCGTTTGTAATGATATACTTCCGGGAATTCAAAGATTTGGGAAATACTGTATGGTTGTAGTTTGAAATAGTGTTCACAATATTTGATCGGAAAGATACTTTATCAAATGTTTTTGACTGAATTTTGCTCAAATCTATTTTTTACTGTAATTTCACACTTGTTAATCAGGTGGAGACATTTTAACTCCAGATTAGTGGCCTATATTATAAAAAGCCAATATAGACCCTATGTTTGCATACTAGAAGAGTCCCTCTCGCTTGTTTACTCCCAGACCCTCATCTTGTAAGTGTATTTTGGATAAAAACTTCAACCAAGTTCAACCATATTGGTGTAATATTTTCGCAAAACAAAATCGCTATGAAATTGAAAAAATACTGAGCTATATCATGTTTTAAAGTTATTTTCTCTAAGTGTGTGGAAGTTGGAGTCCTAATTTTTCAATCCAGTGTTTGCCTCAAAAACAAGGATTATTTGAAAAAAAATCCATTATAATGCCGCCAAGTACGTGATAAACAGGTTGACTGAAAAATATTCAAACAGAAAACACATCACAATGGTTTTATTAACCAAATATTTTTCAATACATGTAACCCTTTTTCACTTAAAAAAAGCTTAAACATACCTTTGATCGGAGAAAATACGTTCTGATTTCATAAACAATTTTGTCCCAAAAAATTTAATTTGAATTTATCGACGGGATATACGTGGATAGAAGATGATTTGGGAAACAGTAGACGAATTTCGAATGCGATTAATTCATCGAATTCTATTCTTATGGTGTTGAAGATAATTCTATATATTACATCCGAATTTTGAAGGCACGTGTTTTCTCCCGGGATTTGAAATGTGATTGATTTGATTTTTGATAATATAAATAATCGAACCATGTTTTAAAGTTTTTATTTTGTTTGTATGTTCATTTTTAAGACCATGATATCAAGTTTTAATTCTTAGAGCTTCAATTTATTATTGTCCATCAATGCCTTTATTAGGATTCCTCACATTGACGATTCAGTTTAGTCTAAAAAAGGTTCCAAAACAATAATATTCAGTGGCTAATGATCAGATTCGTTGAAAGGAAATACCACCTGATCGATTACCAGTTTTTCGTTTATGTACAGATGCTGCTTTTCATGACACAAACGATGATATTATTGAGGTCCAAGTTTCTTCTCTTTGAGTATCTGTAAATATGATCAGGCCACCAAACGTCTGTGGACTGTTCGAATCTGTAAATCCAGGAATACCATTGATTATAATAACTTTGGAAAGTATCAAGATAGACATTGGTTGGATTAAAAACAAAATCGATCATTTTCAACGTGGAACGATTATGATGGTGCTGATAAGTGTGTTTATGTGGGTTTGATGCATAATATCAGGACCCTAACTGTTGTTTACCACGCGTTAGCAAACCGTTCGCGGGTTTCTCCTTATTTAGAAGACAATGTCAATTTAGTATTCAGTGTATGTGAC
>JWZT01003452.1:40679-56769 GCA_000827895.1 Thelohanellus kitauei
ATGTGAATTCCCGATACACGATGATTCCATCAAGATGGTAAAATCAGTAGGAAAAAGCAGGAAGAAGGCTGTAGTCTAATATTCTTAGATAGTTGGTGTACAACACATTTATTATTATTGTTGATTCTTTTTCTACTATTCCAAGTGTTTTACTGTCTATTTCCGCCGATTTAGATGCGGAATCCCTTTCAAGTTGTCTGCATTAACTTCTATATGTTTTTTGTTAAGTGGTTAGTTTTTGGCATAGTCCGAAGCTCGGTATTGTTTAACTTATCTGGTAGTTGATCAGGTAAATCTTTACTGAGTGTTCTACAGTATCCAGGTATATTTCTTGTATTTTCGTTAAATATACATTTAACTTCTCGCTTTCTGAAAAGTAGAATGCCTGCTTTTGATTTTCTCATTAACTTCGACATGTTTCTCCCTGTATGCGGGCTGGCCATGCCGAACATTGAAGTTTAGTCCGAAATTTTTACGAAAAATGCGCACATAGCTCTAATGCCATATACTACGTTTGAAATACTTTATTGCTTTCTTGGTAGTTTTACGGGTAAAAAATATTAAGTTTAATGTTTTTTAAATTATATTTATATCTATGTCAGCGTTTTTTTTTGTTTTATATTTTTAGTTTGATTTAATGTTGGGGTTTTCAGCCAAATTGATTAGGGAACATTAAAAAAATCAATCAAGATAAAATAAATAATACAATACACTAATTATTTAGTTTCCAAACCAATAATTTTCTGTCACAGTTGGTTTATCGAAGATGTCTTGACCGTATTCGATCGATGTTGAATTTTGCCTGATTTGTGTCCAAACTTGTGAATAATAGTCAAATTCGTTTCTAATAACCGTCACAAAACTTAAAGTATTTGGGTGCGCGTTTACAAAGAAATCGTTTAATCTTCTGATATATCTCTCCAAGCTGATGGTTGTTCATCCTGATATCTGGTACTCATTAATTGAACTGATATTCCATAATGAGGGATCATATCTTCGGCCCCAGGTATTTTCAAAGTATTTCCAAAATTGGGTTTATATATCGTTTTTTCGAAGAATTTCAATGGGGTATCCGTATGGCCATCGAAATTTCTTCATAGGGAACAACAATCAACTGTTCAATTTTCTATAATATCAGGCAGATTAAATTATAATCAACAAAAATTTTTGTCATCTATAGAAACAACACTTGTTTCAAATGAAAATAGCAGCCTGTGATTCTGATTCGAGAGAACTGGCTTTTAACTGCCGATAATAGCAGTACTTCGAAATCCACTCTGATAATAAACGGAATCCAAAGTTGTTCAAGAAACCAATTGATTTCTTCAAACATTTTTAAGTACAGGTACTGGTTTTTAGCAATTAATAAGGTGTAGACTCAGGGGATATATTAATGTGTTCTACGATTGAAATTCATAATAATGAGGCACAAGGTAAATAGGCTTGATGATTATTCAAATGTTCCATCGACAAAGAAATGCCAATTATATCTTTATAGTGTTAGTCATGTATTTTCATCTATCACACAGATTAACATGTAATAATAGACTCAACGTATAACCCACCGCACACCAATAGCTCCTTAAAAATGGGCATTTATTAGTAAGGTTCCTCAAAGGTAGCATTGTAACAACCTGAATACTTCTCATCGACATACTACCTTCTATTTCCCGAATCCGAGCATTCACCATTTTTGGGGTGGAATGTCATATGGTTTATTCCTATATTTGTTCTTATAGGCACAACAAGAGCGAGCTATTAATTCGAAGTGTATATGATTTAAAGTGGGGCGCTTTAATAGTGATGAAATTAGTTTACTCTCTACACTTATTGGTCGCATTATTTTTATTAGCGTCAGTGTTCATTTTAATGAAGGTATGATCACTGTTAACCGTGAAACTATCCCCTTTAAAGACAAATTTTGCGAAGAAACTCTGAAAATTCTCTGCATATACAAGAAAAATAATGTGTCTATATTTTTTATTCAGTTAATAGTGGAAATTTTCATGTGAAATCTGGCATTGACCCGTCATTAACAACTATTTGACGCGCGCGCATTTTCGGAAATATTTGATTTTGGAAGAATTTCGGACTAAACTTCACACTACCAAAATTATGCAGTTCATATTTTAACCCCTTTTTTTATCGGGGAGTTTTATATGTTATTTGGTGTCATAAATTATATCTGATAATTCATGTCAATCAGGTGGAATAGATAATTTAAAAGTCTTCAAGATATTAACATCAACACTGTTTGTTTCGAGCTTTAAACCGGCAACAATCATGACCCCTGCAACCAAGTGATAGGAATTTCTTACTTTTCCTTGGAAATGTACAATAAATCGTTATTTGACAGACTCCAGCACAATTAATGAATGCGTTTAAAAGTCTAATCCGCAACTCCCATAACCATTTAACGTTGTAAAAATAAAACTCCAAATAATTGTTTAAAAAATATTGTGTAAAAGGTAAAATTAATTTATTAAATTCAAATTTAATCAAAGCATTTTATTAAGATTTGAAATCATATCCTTCCTAAATTAATCCAATTAATTACAAATCAGGAAATTCGAGTTCAGGAGGCTCGCACGATTTGATAGAAGGTCTAATCGGTCCATTACAAGGAGTTGTAGAATCCAGAACAAACTGATTACTTCAATGATAATAAATTTATACCTAACAAGATTTTTGATTTTTTCGTCATGAATAAAATTACAACGTCGCCCATAATCACAAACTCCTTTGGTGTGGTAATACGCGCAAAGCTTTGTCTTGTATTTGGGGTGCTTTTCAATGGGCATCAATTCTTCTGAACCATGAGCGTATTGACATTTGTCTTGATAGTTACAAACTCCTTTCCATTCGTAATTACGACACATTTCAGTTTTGTACTTGTCTGGCTTTTTATTGGATTTTGATATAAATTGGTAGCCATTTCCACCATTACTAAAATTACTAAAGAAGGGCTTTCGCCTGAAATTCTCTGCTACTGGCGTGCTATATTCGGCGGTGCTTAAAAACACGTCATTGTGTAGTCCTAATTTCTCCACGTCAAAAACGTCGGAGGTGATGGAACCGTATCTGGAACAAGAACAGTAATTAGAATCCGTCGGGGAACTGTCCTTAGCCAGCTTCTTATTGATAAGATTCCTCTGTAGTAATTCGGCGAGTTGAAAATTTCTAATTTCTGATTGGCATAAACTTCGGGAAGTCATATTCTGAATATAGACTGCAGGCTTACCATCATAAAATATAAAAGATAAAATCTAATAAAGAACTGGATACTATCTATCCTTGATTCTTAAACAAGTTTAAATCCGCCGTAACGCCTTTCTTTTATTCAATGAATAGAATAAAGTCACGTAGTGCATGCATTTCTCTTATTCTCATTAAGAACACAGTTATTTCTTGTTAAATAACGAACATGAGAATTATTCAATTTGCTGTTGAACGCGGGATTCATTCATAAATAACAATCTCATTTATAAATTCGAGTTTAGTTCTTTTCAATTATTTAAAACTACTTAAAATATAATTTCAAAACAATTCTTATAGATTTACCTACAATTAGGATTCCAACACTAATTCCAGAACCTGAGATACAAAATTTGCGACGAATCGTTCAATACTCCAAGAAGAACAATACCCGAAACGTCGCGAATATTTTGGACGTGTCTTAAAATTGAATGATTGAGGGATATTAACTCTTAGCATACGCCCGGTCACTTTTTGATAGGACTCGCCTTAGATTAAACACATTTGGACGCGTCTGCTCCACATCTCGTTGATTTTTGAAAAGTCACCGTATTAGAATGATCTTTTGTGGTCGCAGATTGTGTTTGGAACCAATATTTTGGATCACTTCTATGATATTTAGAAACGGGAATAAAAGCTTTAAAAGATGTATTGCTTAGTTTATCGCAGGGTAAGGTTTGTATTAATTACTACTGTCAACCCGATGATACATTCATAGATTACTTTACCAAGCATGAGGTTCGAATGTGACATATGTCAGCTGCCCAGCACACGAAAGAACCAGTTGAGAAAATCAACAATGGATTGATCAGGGTGTTACCGTTGTTTAAATGATACCTATCCCTCAATTTACATTGTTTTAAGGCAATTTTTGTTAATTCGAGTTTGAGTTGACTGAATAAATCCATTAAAAAATTGATTTATGATTGAAGTCAATAACCTCGGGAAAGGGGTCATACAAATATTAACCTTTAACATCAAAATGATACCGAAACTATTCAGAGAATCAATGATAGTTTTGTTTTTTAGCTAAATGCTCATTTGATTTATATCAGAATATCGATCTCGTACTTCGAAACTATAATTTTGTTATCATAATGAGTAAAATTAGTTGAAAAAGGAGGTTTACTTCTGGCCAAAGTTTAACTAATAAGTTTTTCTCAAATAAAACATTCATGCTCTAGGTGGAATAATGTAAATCGAGGTAATTCTAACTAACCAAAAGATTATTACTGATTTCATCGAATCAACAAAAGACTCACTAAAAAATCAAGGCGGTGGCTTATCTCGAGAAGAACGTGGGACCGGAATAATAAGCTGAAACAGAAATAAACTAGCACTTCCTGAAAATTTATGATGTAGAATATAGACATATTTCATAATTTGAGAATTTGGTCATTTATGTGTATTAATTCAACATTTGATTTTTAGATGGTTCCAAAGGGGTGTTTTGTAAGAAACAAATTGAAATACAACACGTATGAAGTTGAATAATACATTAGTGCGGTGTTTGATTTAAAAACTTTCCATTTGATGAAATTCATGCTCGGGTTCTTAAAACATCCTGGTCTTGTTTTACACCGTTTTTGTGAACCAATCTAGCATCTTTCTGTATAGTTTAGTATTTAATCTACACAGTTTAAAATTAAGAGGAGCAAATGTACGTATTTTACGCACATTCTTAGTTTCGGTTTGCACCGCTTTTTGATTTACATTGTTTTCAGCGGATCCAATTTACCGTGTAAATCGATGCATTGGTGTATTTCAAACAATAGAAGATTGAGATGAAATATCTGTGCAAAACAAGCTGCAAACAAGAGTCTCCACTTGGTAAACACAATTAAAATCCCATAGGAAGATCTAAATTCAGATATAAGTTTGAAGGATGATCAATTCAAGTATGAAGCGGAAAATGGCACCCCACAATTGTAAGCTGCATCCTTTAAAACGATAAATATCATGAAGTTATTAGACAACTCAAATTGTTGCGATTCCTATTCTAGGATGATGTCGACACAACAAATGACTACATTTCATGTGGTTATGCATCAAATGGTATACAATTCGCTTGATCGTTTCCGATTATTATAAATTAAATCATGACACAATTAGTAACAGTGATTCATCCAACGGCGTATCGATTAGTGATTAAAGACTTGGATTTTTTCGAATAGACGTAGAATATGTTAACTGTTTTCCAGGGAGAAACTCGTCTAAAACTTCATAAAAAATGGGTTGTATCACTACCCCAATAAATGCAAGGTCAGTATAATTGGTGTTTGACGGCAATCGATAACCAAACTATTATCAAATAATTATTGATCAATATTTGGTTGAAGTTTATTCATTGGTCATATCTTCAACTTGCCAGTCCTCTCCAGGCGCTTCTTCGGACTGTTTGGACAAGACAGCAATCGAATTAACATCAGATTTCAAATATCTGAATGATGACAATCAAAACTTGCTTGCGATGTTATATACATCGCCCTTTGTGATGTCAAAAAGACGGTTTCTTAGATTCTGTTTCATTTCGTGTGTAATTGATTTGAAAAACATGTCATTTCCATAATCTTGTGGGGCCAAAGGGTAATCGAGCTAATTTTGACCAAAGTTAATACCTTTCCGATGCATTTGACTTTGGCTTCTTCAAGATCTTTCTCGGTGAAACCACTTGATGCCATCCACTCTATGGATTGTCTGAACGTATCGAGTGTTTTCGCAATATTGGGGTCACTAGATTAATACCATATCAACCGATATGAATAAAATTGTAAAACGTTGTCTTCGAGCGCAAGACCTGAACCGTAGGCTCCTCCTTTTTCCCTTGGTAAGAAGATAGTCAAACCGAATTTCTTTGTGCAAATAATTTGCGGACAGAATTTGGGATGTTAAAAGTAGGCTGGTTAAGATTCGGCCTCACCCAGGAAAATCAGGATGGTTCAAAGGAACACCGCTGTATGCTTGTGAGACAAAATTAACATCGAATGCCATTTTAATCAACTTTTTGCAGGGTTTAGGGTTGAACTCCTAAAAATAATGTGCAGAAAACTTTTTGAACAGGAGATTCCGTGATCGCTGTTGGAATCAAATCGAAAAATTTCGTTAATTCGCTTGTGACGTTTTCCACATTTTCATGTGATGTGTTGATTGAGCACCTAAATTATCCGATTGTTTGACTTTAAATTGTCAATATCCAGGATGTAAGAGGCGATAGATTTGAAATGCTCTACGATTCCGTCAATGTCATTATTAATGCAGAGTCGTTTAATAAAACCAACCTAAGATAAATAGTAGAATCACTTGTGATAACCCGAAGTATTTTTCCTTGATTTGGGAAGCGTGTGTGAGACATGAAGATGCAGTTATCATTGCCATCTTATGACCCGTTTGTGGCAAAGAAGTGACCATTGAGTCCGAGAACTCTGACAAACCGGTCAAAATAACATCATTTTCATCCAAATGCGGACTGTATAAACGAAATCAAACTTAGTAAACAGATCAAGCCATATTTTGAGCATTTTTTTCACGTTAGCATCCAAGCAATACGATGAAAGTACCATGGACTGCATAAAGAATCGAGATACTTCTTTAAATGTTTCAGAGTCGGTGTGATCGCAGAACACTCTTACGTTAGCCTTCATGCCATGTATAAAGCGAGTTTTAAAGCTCGAAAACTGTTTGTAGTCGGCTTCTGCTGCACCGATTCTGTTTAACATCAGAATTACTTGGTAAAAATGTGGCAGAATAAAGGCATGTATGACTTGAGAATGTAGGGTAGGCCACCAATATCGATCACGAATTTGATATATGTTATTCCGTTGGTCGGTCGGACACAAAACTGTACCGGAATTTGACCTGGAATCAGGCAATTTCCAACCAACACATAATTGATTGATCTCATATTTAAACTGCACGCGGCTCATATCTCAATAAATTAATATCAAACCTTTGAGTAATATCATTGGAAGATTGTCTGCAGTTTCCTGGGACCTTCTGTCCTGTTGCTCCTTCAAAACCAATCCTGAATAAGTGCATTATAGCTACCTTGGTTATATATGCTTTCTCTCTCATCCGCTGTCAATTTTTTAGTCCGCTCTTCCAGTATTTGAGACAACTTTTCATCGTTCTCCGATCTATAATTTTCCTATTTAAACATAACTTTACTTTTGGCTTTTGTATGTGAGTAAGCTCATGAGGATTGTCCAATAGTTCTTCTTTGATCAATTTTTGCAAAAATTGTGGGTCCTCTTTCATGTCACGCTGAAATAACTAATAATTAACCTTGAAGTTATCTAAATAACATTGAAGACGAAAATTTTCAATCATAGGCAATTCATGGGCCCATATGGATGATAAATCCTAGATAAGGCAATAAATACCAATGATAAGTGTAGTCCGCGATCAACAGTCATGTGCTTCAATCTTAATTCGACGTTATCGAGCACTTCTTGGATTCTATCAGAAGATATTCCGTCGCTTGACAAGAAACATCAATACTTGACAATACTTTCGAGAGTTTTGCGGATAATATCGTGCACATTATCTATATCTGCCTCCCCGATCCCCTTAAGGCCAACTCCGAATAAATGATATTTCAAATCAGAAATATATCTATAATCCATATGCATTTACCCAAGTATTGGTGAAAAATCGAGACCAATATGAGGCTCAATTAAAGAAATGTAGAATGGCGAGTTAGGACCTTCTGTTAACAACTCTGAAATGATTTGCATTTTAAAGTTAGTGTATGGATCATTTCTATATATATAGCCAATTAGTACCTCTTGAGCTTATACCCGACTGTTAATGTTATTTGTCTGTCTTTGTCCGGCAACAGGGGGTCAATTGCATAATAATCAACCACGCGTTTCTATATCATTATTGGTATACAGGAGCAGTCCAATGATGTTCTGGGGGCAATGTCGAGTCCACTTTTAAATGATCGTAGGAATTCAAAAACTCATTTAGCCACCCAAGGTGATAATCAATCGGAAATGAGCCGAAGGACACAAAACTGCTGTTGTTTGTATTTACCATGCGTTGCTGGGGTGGTAGTAAGTACGGTGGTATTCTTTTAAAACTTCATACTGATTAAGGGAACCACAAACCTTTAAATCGGGGATATTTATCGGCTGTCCGCCACTTAAATAAGGGTATGTGGTTGGTAATATATTGTGAATGAAAGAGTGGCACAACACATTGGAGTTAGAGGACTGAATAAATCAAATACATACCAAAGCCCCTTTCATTTCATTGAACACCACCCCTTTAAAAATAATTGGCGACTCTTTGTCTTGCAGGTTCGAATATTCATAGCGCCAACCTTCTTGCCTATATCGTCAAAAACCAAAAACATAAAATCAGTTTCTCGGAGTAATGGTCGAAAAACTGCATCCAAGTAAACTTCTAGCAAGTTATGGAAATCGGCTTTGTTGGTAGTTGAGAAAGGATAAGAAGTATGCTCGGGATCTAGAAGTCACAAATTATTAAACATGTCATAGCATTCATGAATGTAGAGATGCTACGTGAGTGCATTTTGAAAAATGGATCATGGGATGGATATTTGTGTGACCCCGCCAAACTGAGATGCTCAAGTATATGAGTGATGCCGGTGTTATCGATTGCCGGTGTCTTGAGAGACACACTAATTAGGTTAAAGTATACCAAAATGAATTGTTTTTGTCTTCGGATTCCAAATGAACATATCTAGAACCGGTTTTGTTGTGTACAAAATCCAAATATGATAAATTCAACTCTGGAAGATGTTCAGCCTCGTTTAAACATGGTCTACTTGTTGTAAAGAGAAATTATTCCCGACGGCCAAGTTTTTTATATCTTATCAAAAATTTAATTACCAGTGAAATTTTTGCTCGAACGACTTAGGGGGAACATAGTGGGCGATAATCTTTTTGAACTAAGATAGTGTATAACTAATACCTGGACATATATTTAAACAATCGCCATAAGGTCATAGGTGTGGACCGATGCGTACTAGGCGCATCCTCAGGTCACAAAAGGCTCAACTAGTTCCCTTAGATTGGTAATAGACACGAAGTGGATTCAAAAAAATTACGCTTTCAATCTGGATGCAGAAGACCCGGTTGTATTTTTGTGAACCATTTATGTTTTAAATGTTAAACTTAAGAATTAACAAATGCGGCACGCGGTAGATGATGGCATCATCTTAAGATGAGTTGTCACCCACGTTCCTTCTCACTCTACAACAAGCGGATCGGTTAATATTTGACATAGTCAATATTCATCGCTATTATCTCGTTCTGTTTCGATTTTTAATTAAACTTAAACGTTGCAAAGGAACCCTACAAATTTTAATAGACAAAAATGTTTATAACAATTTATCACTACCGATATTTGGTTTTATTTTCACCACAACTTTTCCCATGGAGCTATTTTCATATATCTGTCCATCTCAAACGTTCTATATAAGCCTGTAAACGAGCAATGAACAGCTTCCGAAGAGGCACGTATTTTTTCACTTTAAGCTTTAGGCAATAGATGCATCTCGACTGCCAAAGTAAAAATTTTGAAGATGGACAGCGTTTTATTGTATCATGATTGCAATTGTACCGAGTTTAACGTTCAAAACAGTATAAAGTGACCAGGGTTATTGCGTAGCTAAATATTTATAATTATTCTTACCAATATTATGGAATTTCTAAATGAGGTCTTGTATTTTAACTTTGCTAAGAATAATATCGTAAATTAGTTCATGACAAAATTCGTGACAAATATCATATCGATATGCCACAGTACAGTTAATAATATACATAAATATTTCGGGCAGTAATAAGCATAACTTTTCATCATTTTGATTGCAGAAACCGGTATGAAAATATTTATGTTATGACCACTGCTACCACAGTAAGCCAAAAATCAGTCAATAAATTGATATTTGGTTAAATATTCTCAAGAATACTTGTCCGGTCATTGCTAACTAACAAACAACTAACAATCTTAAATTAGTGCCCATAATCCCAAACAAGCATAACACAAACAAAAGGAAGATGTTTTATTTTTATAGTTTTTTAATGTTTGGTTTTATTAGGTTCGAGTTTACATGGTAGTTTTCAGATTTAACACTATGGTTCCTCAGTCGTTTCCTGTGACGACTATAAAGAACAGCAGATGTGACCTTATTTTTCAATGAATTTTCTTACGTATTCTTGAAATATTATTGGGTAGATTATCATATTTATGGAGGAAAGAGCACATAGAGTGATAAGTTCTGGATTCAAGTCAATATTATGATACATTTACCGGTTTTTACCTCCAAACTCGGACATGTGGCAGATCAAACTCGGACATGTGGAATTTCAAAGTCGGACAATGGGACATTCAAAATACGACATCCATTGAGACTGCGCTAACAAACTGGCCAGTTTTTCATAATTATCCCAATTTTTCTTGATTCGAAACTGTAATTTTAAAAAAATATAACTCGAATTGTTATCAACAAAGTCATAGATCAATAAAACCTGTTTAAAAAAAATGCCTTTATACATTTGAAATGACTTTTAAAAATGAGGCAACTTGAGACAGCTTATCATTTGCATTCTTGTATAATAGTTTTCCGGCAAAATCAAGTCAGAGATCAAATGAGAAGCCTCATCTTTAAATTCGTATATGAAGACTTTAAACCGCAGAGGGAGGTAGCAAGGACGTTGAATATTCCCAAATCCACTGTCGATTCCATAATAAAAAAATTCGATGAGACGGAACAGGTATCTGCATCTACACGCGGTGGAGCGCGAAATACGATTACTACTCAACACATTAAGGATCGTATTATAGATCTTATGAATGACGACCTCACCACAAATCGTAGAGAAGTCCAACAGCAATGAGGGGTCGATGTGGCTAAAAAAACCATTTGGAAATGGTTAAAAGATCTGGGCTTCACATATAAATTTGTGCATCCAATTTATGAAAAAAGGAACACACCCGAGACAAACATGACAAGTCAAAATTATGTCCGATTGTACTTTTCAAAAACGCTGTCGTTCAGACTCAGAAATATCATATTTATTGAAGATTCAACGTCCTCGCTACCTCTCTCTCCGGTTTAAAGTCTTCATATAAGAATTTAAAGATGAGGCTTCTCATTTGATCGCTGACTTGATTTTGCCGGGGAACCATTATCCAAGAATGTAAATGATAAGCTGACTCTATTTGTCGAGTTTTTAAAAGTCATTCCAAATTTATAGACATTTTGTTTAAATATAGGTTTTATTGATTTATGAATTGGTTGATAACAATGCGAGTTATATTTTTTTAAAATTACAGTTTCGAATCAAGAAAAATTGGGATAATTATGAAAAACTGGCAAGTTTGTTAGCGCAGTCTCAATGGATGTCGTATTTTGAATGTCCCATTGTCCGACTTTGAAATTCCACATGTCCGAGTTTGATCTGCCACATGTCCGAGTTTGGAGGTAAAAACCGGTAGGTGAAAAGATACTGTGGATTTTCATCCCATCTCAAAGAATCGCCTTCCCCACCCTTTCGCATGTTCCTTTATTTCAACTACATCAAAAAGGTCTGGTTTTTTCTTGGTTTGAGATGGTGACTGAATTCTAGGTCCCATCTTAAATCTCATAATGTTGATGACGTTGTTCACTTACATCGTACTTTTTTAGGACAGAGTCCGATGTTATGAGTTTTTCAATGGGTTGAAAAATCGGCAGCAATTCCAAGGAAAACAAGGTAGATTTACTCTTATTATTGATGTCGTTCGGTTTCATCATAATGATGGGGACTTTTATAACTCATCCATACCATGTGAAATGGCTTCCGAGATATAGTCCATTTCCTAATCCTCTCCAAGAGTTATTTCGAGATAAAATCCAGTTTTTAGAAGATCGTTTCAAGGCATGAACTTACTACCTCGCGTCAAGAATGGTTTAAACTTGTGGACAAGTAAATCCAGAAAACTATATAATTCGCTGTGAAAGGTTGATCTATCAGTCATTTAATCAGAACTGAAATTAAGGAAATATTAATTATTGCTTGGTTCTTTTATTAATACATTTAAAAGATTTCTGAAGTGAATCCTGAAAAAATACATTTTCAAATTCAAAACCGGTTACCGGGTTTATCTTTCAAAATCAACCACTATGACAAAATTTATTGGGCATCTCACAATTCATGGTTATCCTGAACGATATTATGAAACGTCTTAATGTTATTTGAAACGTGTTGTAACTTTTTGTTGAGCATGATGTCGATAATTATTCCACAAACTGATGGATGACAAATATAGACCGATATTTAAAAATTTCGTTGGCTAGCCATGAATTCTGAGTTGCGAAATAAATATCGTTATAGTGGCTGATTTTGAAAAATATGGGGATTAATTTTGAATGAGAAACGTGGTAAGATACATACAGTAAATAAAATTCATCGTATTTAACGTTCAGGATGATCATAAACTAAGGTTAATAAACTATTGACTAAACGAATAGATAGTTATTTATTTTCCGAACAGAAAATTAATATTGTGAATTGCTGCCTTTGATACAAAGAATCGAAATTGTGTTCTTTTTATTGAATATTCTAAATTCTTGTATATCACAACGCACGCGTGTTTAGTACCCATAAATTTGAAACTTGGACCCAGATTATTCTCTGTGATTCAATTAATTCCCTATATGATATCTCAGTCCATTTCGGGGTGGAATTACACTCGAATAATAGGTGTAACATTTCAATCTGAAGGAGGGTCTTATATAGTAAATATTGGGCAGGTAGTTCGAGTCGACCTTGTCATGGGATCTCTTTGCGAAAAAAAGGCTCTTCTGTAACTTACTTTGATATAAATTGTATGTGTTTGGAGTTCATTTTAATCAATTTTAAAAATCAAAACGATTACTATATTATTAAACATGCCAATTCTTACGTTTTTAATTACGGATTGGTGATTGTGGAATTCTGGTCCTTCTGGTTGATAAGTATCTACGTGTTAAACGTTGTTAATCTCTCTATTAGAGAAAAACAACAACCGGCTTCAAATAGTTATCATCATTATTATAATCTTTAACTCAGCTAATTTATTATGATGGCTCGAGGGTTAGTTACATCTTTTATTTGTCTGCCCACATTCCTGCTATTCTCGACTATTTTTTAATTTTATTCTGGTACTTCGATTATTTACCGTGTACCCAAGCCAGAAATGATATAAATAAATGCAGTAATTTTATGCGACGTCAGATAGAGTTATAATTGTTAGAGGGTGAATTTATTGCATTCTTTCAAGCCAATAGCACAAATACCGGGTTTCGCAATCAAAACCGTGACGATCGAAACCGTTAACCATGACGATCGAAACCGTGAACCACGACGATCAAAACCGTGAACCATGAAGATCAAAACCGTGAACCATGACGATCAAAACCGTGAAACGAGCTAATCAATACGGAGGATTTTTTTTCAGGATCAGTTAATTGAAGGAACGATTCTCAATGTTACATAAATAATTTAAATTCTTATAAAACCCCACAGAGATTCCGTGTCAACACTGACAAATGTGGTGCCGCTGGTCATAAGGCTAGGGATTGCAGAGGTCAAGCTCATTGTACCTCTTCTGGTGCACGAAGCCATGTTGGAAGAATTCGCCCATATAAGAATACAGGTTTTAACTATAATCCCTCTTCCAGATACATCTCTTCAACTTTCACTACAAATATCATTCCAGGCGATATCCCGTTTACACTTATTGAGTTTGGTATAGGGATAACGGCACTTATAGATACAGGGATATCACCATCGACTATAATGCAAGGCTGGCTAAAGTTACAACTATCATTCCGACCCAGCTTATCTTTAAAACAGCTAACGGGTCCATACTCGATACTGCTGTACAGGGTTGGTTTACGGTTTCGTTTTCTGACCTTGAACTCAGGTGGCCATTAGTTGTTTCTGACCAGATTCCATACGATATGATTATTGTAGGGATATCCTAAGCTTCCATTCCTTAACTGTCGAAGTATTCCCTAAAACTGTTACATTAAGAAGGAAAATCGTTTCGTGTGTTGAGAATCTTCTTGTAGGCGTGAGCGTCAAGGCTATCCTTGTTTTCAAAACATCAATAAGTTAGCTCGCCAATAAGTATGAGGCCTTATTTTGGAATGGAGATTTTGGTTATGGCAGAAGTAACCTCGAACAACTCAAAATTGACACTGGAAACTTCCTGCTTCTTAAATCGAAGCCGTATGATATTCCAATACACTTAAAGGTGGAGGTAGACCGTCAAATTCAAAGCATGCTTCGAACTGGAGCCATTAGTCAATGTAAGAGCCTTTGGGTGTCTCCCATCGTTTTAGTTAAAAAGAAGAATAATTATTGAAGGCTTTGCGTCGACTATCGAAAACTCAACAATGTTACAGTTAAAGACAAATACCTGTTGCCTTATATCGATGAAATTTTCGATAGATTTCAGGTTCAAAAATATTTTCCATCATCGATTTAAAGTGTGGCTACTGGCAATTGGAGCTTGGTGATGATTCAAAGTCAAAAACGGCTTTCAATCAGTATCCAGGGTCTGGCTTGTACCAATTTAACGTTCTCCCGTTTGGCCGATACAATACCCTCCCCTGCCTTTCAACGGATGATCAATAAAGTTTTAGAATGTATCCCTGGATGCGCCATATATCTCGATGATGTTATTATTTTCTCAGAAAATGAAGCGGGTCATCTTAAAACTCTGCAAAATGTCTTCGAAGCGATCAACAGGGCAAGCTTGAAGCACAACCACGAAAAATGTAAACTTGGGTATAGTGAGATTGAATTTATGGGCTACATAGTGTTCGATAGGGAACTCCATGAGAATACTGATTCGTAAAACCTATTTTAGACTGGAAAGCCTCAACAAATGATCGTGTAAAGAATACGCCCATCCTTAACCCCTACCTTACGTTAGAACTATTTTTACTTTTTAAGAAAACAAGATTTGTTATAATAATCCTCTTTATCCACATTGTTTACCTTAAAATTGATTTTAAGTTTTTTTATTTCCTTTCTCGCGATCTATAAATCAATATAATATGATTATAACTCACAAACAACCGAAGGCTAGTCAGATTACAAAATCAAAAATGACTTATGGTTGAAAATTTAGGAGGAAAGCATTGAGTTTAGCATTCAAAACTGTTAATGTTTTAGTTCCATACTGTGTAAGAAAGCCTATTCTCGAGTTACAAAAATGTTTTAATGGCTTTAAGACATGGTTTCTGAAGAAATTAAGCCATTTTTTTATTTTTTCAGTACACGTGGGAAGCATTTGAATAAGAATCTTGAGGTAACTAAGAAAAATCGTTACCGATTTGTAACCGAATACATCAATCAAGACAATTTACCGCACAGTTTATTCAAATAAATCATCTAGAACATATCTATAATTGGGTGTTTTCTACATAAAAATTTTGGCTAAATGGTCCCAATAAAAATTAGGCTAATGGTCTTATGTAATAATTTCGTCCTACTCTAAAAATTCGACAGGCAATCCTAAAATATTTTTTATATTCTTAAAATTTGTTTCAGAAATAATTGAACAGGGAGAACATGACAAAACATTAACAAAATCATTTTATTAGGAAATTATTTAATTTTCATTTCAAACATCCCTGTATCGATGTTCATAGTTAATGTAAATGGGTATAAAATCTTATTTTGTAAGTTACTGGACCCGCTAAACTGAAAATATTTATTAAACTGCTTTCTCGCTGTTGACTGAAACACGAAAATTAAGTTTTCATATTTAGTCGGACGGTTTTGAAGTCATTTAAACTAATTTTACAGAGAGAGAAAATGTTTTTGATTTA
>JWZT01003455.1:18936-42728 GCA_000827895.1 Thelohanellus kitauei
GGGATCTCGCCTTGAATTAGGAGAAGATGCATATTTTTGTGAAATAAATTCAAAATCAGAAAATTCCACAGAAACTAGACATGCTGTTTCATAAATTTTCGCGATAAATATCAAATCATATACCATCGCCCAAACGGTTATATTACTACCATACCCGGGAACTGGTGAGAGATATGTTAGGAGAGGCTGCTGCATCTACCAAAAACAAAATCCAGCTTTCAGACAATATCATTTGCAGAGAAATTTCAGTCCTGTCCAGAGATATTGAACTCAATATTTATCAAAAATAACGAGGCGTGAGTTCTTTGCTCTTCAGATCGACTAGACTTCCGACATACGCCGTAAAGCACAGCTTGTTGTATTTTATCTTTTAATGAAAATTAACGCACTTTTTGAAGACTTAATGTGCCGCAAACAGTTGCGAGAAACGAAACAAGAATAAAAAAAACGATGTTTTAACATCATACTTCTATTCCTGCAAACTGGTCTTGATATACTTTTTGGCCTTTGTACAGATGGTGCTTGCTCAACGACTGGAAATGTCAAATACTTTGTGATGCTGCCAGAAGAGCAAAATTCATACATTATAGTTATACATTCCTTTCTTGATAGGGAAGAACGCATTACATAAACAGTGGGACGCGAGTAGAAAACTGTTTAAGACATAGTTTTTAAATTTTTAACAACATGAAAATGAGATAACAGCAATGTCGTTACTTTGCGAATCTTTGATAGTGTATTGAAGCAAAACACTTTACGTTAATAGAGCATAATGATGTACTCTTGTTGTCACGAGGAAATGTCTTGTTTCGTATTTACATACTGATAGAAGAGATGCTACTCTTTTGTATGCCAGTCAACTTCAAAGATTTTGTAGAAGGTCTGAGAGATAAAACAGGCCTTACCAAGCTACCATATCATGCCGATATATTTCAGGAACTGAAGATTTTGAACAACCTTTTGGAGGGTAGGAACGAAAATATCATTATATCGACAGACAATAAATGCTTTTTAGAAAAAAATGACAATATGGAAGAGACATTTAGCTACGTCGAACGTCAAAGAATCTTCTAGTATCGTTGAAACAAACTATCAGGGTATTTTGCCATTGGTGTTGAATCCCTTCGATAGATTCTTGGCAGATCGGATCACTTTTTGTATCTCTATCTGTTGACGAAAACGGCTTGGTTCGAATCCCATTTGCAGAATTTGACTCGTTTTAAGGTCAGTTTGCCTTTACAGACAATGGCGAGTTTCTAGTTCTGCAAGTTACCGAAAACTGATGTTGAAACACTCTGAGTTAAACGTGGGTGCATTTTGAATATTAACTGAAGATGAATTATCGAGAATCGCACCAAGCCTTTGCGATTTTGTATTTAATTGTCAACTTCTTAGTTATCTATTCACGGATTTTCGGCTTCAACTACAATCAAATCCATTAAAAGAGAACTATTGCCCTATCTTGAAGACGAACTTGGGGTGTGCCTGTATAAACAGGGCCCAGAATCCCATCAACTGGCAGAAATCATCAAGCGAAAGTATGGCACTGATTAAAGTCCACTAAAATATTTACAATTACTGTGATTAAATTTAAACAACATTAATATGATAAATTTCATTAGCAAAGTTTACATTGTCGATTCATCAAAGCTTTCATTTCGATCCGTACATGGTTTGTAATCTTTACAAATAATTATTTATCGTTTACTTGAACAATATCACTCATTTTGACTGCTTTATTATTAAAAAATCATTCCGAATTTCATTCACCAGATTGGTTTCAAAGAAGTAGGACAAACACTTTGATTCTATTAGGTGGTTCCTAGACTATCGTAAACATGATCATAGGGTTCCGCGCAGCATAAAGGTTGAAAATACTGTTCTATGTAGTAATGTTATTCCAGTCTCTTAGGTAGAATGTCTGCATCACAATAATTGTCGATAAAACATCTCATGCTTTTCAAACTTCATTTACACCATTAAAGAATTTAGCGTTATATCAAATTCTTTTCAAGTTTATCGTCAAAATATAAAGGTCCCAACGGTGACGCCTATAAAATATTTCTTAGATCTCTCACCTCAAACCTCCCTGTAATCAAATAGTTGAGTTAGAACGCTTTGCCTCATAATCCAACATAGATTGTTAATAAAATTACACTTTTATAACTTTATCGTTATTTGAACAATATTAAATTGTTCTCCCCAAATAAGATCAAATTAAAAAGATGCTGCCAAAAACACACTTCCTAAACCTCCTCGCTAAACCATAATGATTGAAGGGAGGTTTCATATAACTCTGTGTGCTAAATGGTAAAGTGCCGCTAAGTGAGACGTATAATAACAACAAGGAGAACTGAAGCTGGATCCCAGGAGGATCTTTAGATAACAAATAAATTTCAAATGTATTTTACGTATAATATACTATTTTCATAAATTTTTTTATTACCCTTTTTTCGAAAATTATTACGAATTGTGTCGATGCTTACTGCGCATCTCAATATATATGGTTTACCATCAGCAATTTTATGAAACTTCTGAATGATACTAGCTGTGTATTTGGATTTTGTTATTCGGGAATTATGTCGATTCTTGTTTCATGGAAAACTGGGTTGAAAACATTGCCAAAAATATGCTACTATATCGTTAATAGTAATTATGCATTTTGAGGTGCGCACTAAGCATCGTCTCCATTCACACTGGCGGTCAAAAAATACGGTATATCACACTTTGGGATAGGTTTAATGTTTTTGTGCTCAGGCTGATCCTTGAAATATGGAATACAGAGATTCTATTGATTTTTTAGCTTATCCCGACCTTGGCTTGCTGCATTTTGACATTAGTACTGATATTTTTACTCTATAAAATGTATATATGCTCGTACAATTTCGGCTGTAATCGGGTTTCAATAATTTTATTAGGGTTGATATTGTTATATCTGCAGTAAACATATTAAATTCCAACATAAACGATTTTTATCTGGTACTTAAATGGTTGGCCACGCCCCACGCTTGCACAAAACACGAAATTTAGCGAAATTAAATTACTTCTAATTCAACAAATTATAAACATAGTAAGAATCACCTTTTGGATTTATTGCTAAAACATAACAGTCTGTTGCCTTGCTGCTTGTTTTATGAAATCTTTGAGGATATGCATATATCTTTTTGAGGGATGCTTCGCCACGAACTGTTTACTTTGGGATTTGAAGAACTCGTTTGACGTTCCATTCTTACATCTCATGGTTCTGCATTTTAATGTGTCCCCTATCCTTTGATTATTTTATTGAACCCCAGCGAAATGTTTCAGATTAAGGTCAAAAAATAAACCAACGAGAGCATATTGGCATGATGGTTACAGGTTTTATAAGTACAGCCAGACTCTCATCAAATTGGGATCTACCCTCAGGTACGCATAGGGGTTTCACTAAAATTCTCGACAATTGGGCATGCCAGGTTTAGATTGACTAAAAAATAGCCTTAATTCAGAAATATAGACATATGGAGATCTATCTCCTGTCTTACCCATTCGGGATTTGACGCCAGGATAAGTAAAAGAATGCATACGATAATGCGCTTGTGTATGTTACGAACATCTAACGATATTCCACCATTTGTGGCTAAATATTCACCAGCCAGACTTTGGCAACTCATGAAACCCAATCACAGGCCCTGCCAGAACTATGATTAAGAGGAAGGCATGCTCGTTTGTATCGGTGAAAATTGGATTCACTTATATAGGATATGTTGCGCATGAATCGGTCGCATAAGACCCATCTCCAACAGATACCGATCGGAAACAATCCAAGAGGTTTTTAAAAATGTCAGCAACTCATACCTATATGTCTTTCATCCATCCAAGGACACTCCAGTCTCAAAGGACCAGAGTTACCCTAAAGGTTGCAAAAATTTTGAGTTATTAAGCATCCATCGCACTGCCTATTCCAGACCGTACCATTCTCGATGCGTATGCTCATTAGTACAAAAAGGGTGCAGCGCAAGAACCTTAGTAGGTTTGGTTCCTGACCCCTTCCATATTATCAGTATGTATCCATCAGGACCAACGAAATCTTGTTTATGATTAATGCCGACAAACCAAGTTGGTTTAACTATCGATTAAGAATCCATTCATCATGTAAAGAAGCATAACCTTCTGCCATTTCATCGCTTGATTAAGGTCTGAGAGTTTTGGCTGTCAATCTGCTTGATATATAGCTATGCGACCCTTGATTGATATGCTATCTGCATTCCTCGAAGACTCTTCAAATCCAAGTACCCTTGATTCTTCTGCTATGATTTCGATTATAGTATTTCTATGGGCTCATGGTCTCAAATTGCTATGTTTTAACTATGTTTTCGCTGGCTATAAAAAACCATTCTGTTAGGCAAATTCTAGATGTTAAATATATCTCCTGAATTTCGAATCCCTCCAGAGGTGTTTCATCGTTTTGTCGATGTCTTTGACCCCCTACTCTGTCAGTATGTAATGCCCAAAATTATCTAGGCTGAATTTCTGAAAAATGTTGAGTATTGGTTGAGTTAATCAACCATAATATTCTCTGAAGCACTCAGCAGCGATATAGATTCATCTATCCAGGATTGGCGAGTCCATGAAAAAATTATAACTTTTTGGTGGATAATTTTGAATTTGAGCGACCCGTTGAATCATATGTTACAGAAATCCATTTTTAAACGACCGATCGGTTTCGCATTGCATGTGTCTATGTGATTAAAAAGCCAAAATATTTTGCTCATTTTCACGCAGTTAATTTGATTTATCGATGGAAATATTTCCCTTCCATTTAGCAGAATACCCTGCTACTCTGCATGAAAATTCACATTCAACCACTGCAAACCTCTTTAATTCATCAATTAGAAACTAATAATTCGACCATGATCATTCAAAAAATTCTCGAAATTAACTTCAATGTATATAATTTTTATTAAATTGAATTTTGGCCATTTTCAAGTACAGAGCGAATACATTGAGTAACCAGATTATAGAACACACTTTATCTTAACAAAATGTTCATTCTAAAGTAATTTTAAATCAAAGTAAATAAAAACCCACTTACATTAAAAAACGATGGATTTCAGGATAGTAGAGGATATATATGGCTCTTTCTAATATATCTTGATGAATTAGCCATGCAAGTGAATTCGATGCTGGCGCAGAATAGCCTGGATTCCTTTTGATTCATGTTTGCTATACTATAGGAGGTTCTTATTCGATAGTTTTCTTACGGATTAAATACTTTTAATCAATGAGTAAAAAACCTGCTTATCTGTATGCCGAACTGCCGTATATTGATTAAAATACGAGCTAGTTTAGGTGTAACAAAAATAATTGAAGAGGGTAGCAAACGACAGTTAAGCGTTAATGTTTAACATGTTCTACACGCCAAACATTGTCGTTAAAATTATTTTCTGGCGATAAAGAAATAAAAGTCACCTAGTGGCTACACTTTATATGGTATATATCGAGTTTATACACCGGTCTATCCTAGTCTCGATATCTTAATTCATTTCTGGATCTGAGGCATGAAATCAATTCAATCTCCATAGGTGGGTGATACTTATTCCGTTTTAATCATAATGTTATCTTCCCTTTACTGATGTCAGCAATTGCTTATCGAAGTAAAAGACTCAACATTAAGGGTCTCAGATCGTGGCCATGCAATCAATTTGATCACAATACGAACGCGCATGCAAAAATCATCTGGGAATGAAAGTTTGAACGGAATACATCAAGGGATCAAATAACATCTTCCATCGCCAAAACGAAAGGGTAATACTCATCAGAAAATCTAGCTACTTCTTTGAGTTACTATTCGAACACTAGCTGAGCATATTCATTTCAACAGCACAGTCATATTTATTAACAATGGAGTTAAATTCTCGATAAATATATGGAACGCTAATCTGTGTGAGATACTTCCAAAATATACCAAAAATACAACGATTATCAATGTTTACCAGTCAAGCGGTTTCTTTTAACGCATTGATGAAACTTTTGTTACTGCTTTTTGCTGTTTATCATATCACAGAAATAAGAAAGTGTGCTTGAAATCATGCCATTCGGGTGGATCTACTCCAAAAATGCCTGTCTGACGGCTGTTCTATAATTCTTTGTTATTACCTATAAATGTGTGATTCGTTTACCAATGAATAATGTAATAGACCCTTGTGATAAATTTAGTTCGATATTTTAGAGGCCATCTAACCTTTATCGTACTCACCTTGACAATCATATCTAATAAATACGTTAAAATGTGAGTAATATGAATGAAAATCTGTCGATACCATTTAAGGGTAGGGATAGGGCTATCTTGACTTTTTAAGCAACATCGTGACACGTCTCTCGTCAACGATTTTG
Organism: Thelohanellus kitauei; assembly: GCA_000827895.1. NCBI lineage: Eukaryota > Metazoa > Cnidaria > Myxozoa > Bivalvulida > Myxobolidae > Thelohanellus > Thelohanellus kitauei. The sequence continues at coordinate 25,309 of JWZT01003455.1, forward strand.
GTCACAGAGAATACAGTGATAACGTCGAGTTGAGATTCTTTTTTAATTACAAATTATCTAAAAATATAAACAACGAAACTATGGAAATCTTGTTTGAGGAAATTAGTAGAATTCTGTATTTAAATGCAAAGTAGATCCAAAAAGCAATTCATGACAATATTTCATTATGAAAGAAAGATCGGCCTCAATAGAAGTCGATTTGCACATCCAAGATTAACGTACTTTTACACGTCTGCTGTTTTGAGTATTGATAATTGAACTGCGGCCAAGCTTAGGTAAGTCGATGCCTCAAAATCACCATGAAGTTTCGTACAACAAAAATTTACGATTGACCATTATTTAATTGACAAATAAAAGTCAGAAAATCTGAAATACGAGAGCACATCATCTTTCATGGATACTATCACTAAAGTAGTGCAAATATATTTTTAAATTCGGAGCATAAATAATTTAACTGCCACACAAACTCGAATTCTATGCGTGTTCACTAATAGATCGTTTAATATAACTATCAGAGTTAGATCCAAGAGTATTTGCATACGTCATGAACTGGTGACCCGCATGAATGTTAGTATATAAAAACCCGAACATTTGCGACATTAAGCGACAAGATCATTTTACACTCTAACTATATATCGTAGATACTCATAACGATAAATTAAGAAGTAGCGGCTGATTTTACATAAATAATGGCATCTGATCATTGGTCTTACATCTTTGTAAAGGTATAATGACAAAGTTGACGATCAATTGTGTATGACAACAAGAATTAATATGTTTATGGGTTATTAAGGGTATATATAAGCTGGAAATCAAATAATCATGCTGAGACTCTCGTATGAGTGTGTATGTATGCAAATTAATGGCCGAAGTAACCTTAAAAACAAGTATAATGCTACTCATTATGACGAAACTAAATCAGGCGATGACGTATTCAGAAATCAGATCTATAACATGGGCGTTCTGATTAAAGTGTCAATCGCAGTAAATAAATATTTTACATTAGTCCTAATTAAACAGATACGTCTACTTTTTTTTAAAGAAACTTGTCTGGGCTTGTTTAGTCTAAATTTTACGCTCGAGCACGCGATTGATGGTTTATTTCTACAGTAAACAATGAACTTAGAAACTAACGAACCAGTGCTTACATCGAAACATGTTTACATCAATTATTCAGTTTTGTATTATTTGATCAAATAACATCCCAAATGAATATTTAGCTAAGAATGGATTTTAAAGTGTGATGAATTCTATTACACAGCACAGATATCTATTCGGTTAAACAATAGATGTTCATAGCAGTACAGATATTCAAAAGAGGAAATCTGTTGATACAAGTATAAAGTTAGGTCTACATTAGACTGCTTTGATGATGAAACGCGATATTATGTGGTTAAGACCACAAATATGACTTACTAGTTGATATTTTTAGGTGTTACCTAGGTGGTATAGTAGCCGTAGATTATCATAAGCCGATAAATGCTATTTCGTCACTAATTGAGTCATTACGGCTATTATAAAAGCCTTGTTAATACCAGGCGGTGAGTGTCGCCGAACGTCTTGTTGTTGAGGTAGGTGATTCAGTTTTTCTCTACTTTTCTATTAGTCTATAAACTTTAGAGTCATGGGCAAAAGTTTAACTGTCTCGATGCAAGTGATTCTGACGTTTTTTGCAATCGTTGCTACTCAAGGTCCTGTTGAAAAGGTTGTGAATGATTGTCTTATCTAGTTTGGTTTGACGTGGGAGGGAATTTCGAACATTGAAAAGGATCAAGCGCAATTCATTATCACACAAGTATCGAGAGATGAGTTGTGTTCACCGGTATATTATATTAAGAATTCTTTGTTGTATTTAATTCACGGATGCTCAAGCACGCCGTTATACTTTATTTCAAATTCCATGAATCGTCCTTTTAATCTTGTAAGATCTTTGACATTCTGTCTGCACTCCTATTCATGTAGCAATATAGAAAATTAGAATGGTTCATTTTCGTTCACACCTCTTTTATCATTATCCGTTTGTACGATTAAAACACATATCTTGTTCTAATTTATATGCCTTAAGGTTTTTTCATAGCTGGTTCAATCGCTTTTGTTAATTAATCTTCGTTGCCATATAATCATGGTTAAAGGAATTCTTTAAGATAGTATGTTTCTGACAGTTTAGCTTTAGCTTGAGTTTGTCGATTTTTGGAAGTGTTGTTATTGAGGGTTAGGTCTGCCATTCGGCTTATATTAATATGAATCGTAATATCTACATAATAAAGTGCATTTTGGACACTTTTATGATGTTTTGAAATTACTAATTTACTTGCATACGTTTTTTTATACAATTTCGTTCTTATCTCTATGGTCTCATATTTACATTCATTTCACTCAATAGTATATTTCAAGTTTAAATAAATTTCTGTGGCAATTTCTGATCTTCAGAACGATCAGAGAAGTTTCAATCTCGCGAAACAACTTAGGATGGGTCCTCGAACTGTAACTTCTATGCAATATCATGAGCGATCGGTATTTTTTTGTTTAAATAGGACGATTTTTCTTCTGTTGCTTCGTGTTATAGCCAAAGAAGTAATTTGTTTTTGATCATAGAAAATAGCATCGTATTCAACGTGCCTTTGGAAAGACTTAAAGTCGCAATCGGCTGCACTGACGAAAAGCTCCGTTCTAGGGATCCGGATCTGAAATTGGATGTTGCTGTGAGGGTCTGGATGTGTGCTGAGTGGAAGTTTCAAAACGAATCCGCTGGAGATTACGGAGCGGGGGCGTCGGCATCATATTCAGGGGGCCAACGTTTTCGATATGCTTGATATCTATTTCAGAAGATGACGAATTATATATTCATTAAATTGATACTATCGTATATTTTCGTCCTCTTGATTTATGTCTTAAATACGCTTATCAACTAATTCTTAATAGGTACCTCTAAGTGGATCAAACCTGCATGTGAAACACCAGACGTATGGATCCTCTTGTTACCCATATATTAAATGGTAAACCTGTTATTTGAATGAAATATGGTAGATCGCCTACAGCCTTCGCCTGACGCTGTAAGATGGTTCAATGAATATTTCTCAATGCGTTTTATTTTACTCTATATATGTATGGTGCTTTTACATCAGGTATGACGTCAATCATCGAAAAGATGTCATCCTAAATCTAGAGCAACAAGTAACTCGGTTGAATGGTGAGTTTAATGACTTTTTATGTAAAACTAGACTTACATAGTATCAGTTGATTAAAACACTAAAACCATATTTAAATCAATAAACTTTTAATATATATTTTATTTAACCATAAAAACGATAAATTGAGTCATTCGTTGATGGTGGTTTAAATATTAAAAAAAACGAATGACTAGCGTGTAACATTCTTTCGAAAAACATATTTCGTACACACTCATCGTTTTTTTGCAATTGGTTATCCTTGTATTGCACTGATCGGAGTATTTATCGGGTTAAGCGATAATTTCCTATTCCAACATTTATGAATCGCCTATTCTTGTACCCAAAATTCTTAAATTATTTTTACAAGTAGAAAGGCTTGCGCCGAATGCTCGTGTGCGTCAGAATACGGCGACAGACGAGCAATTTCACAGTGCTTTGACCTCTGCTTATCTCGTATCACAAAACAAAATTTACGGTTTAGAATACTGCTATTCACAACATCGACATCTGGAGTCAATATTGATATCCCTACTATTATCTCCAAACAGGTCCGCCTTTTTTTGTCTTCGTATGTCATATATTTATCACATAAACTTTTGTGATCTATGTCAAAATAATTTTTAGTAATTTTTATTGTATGTTTTTGCACGAATCGTTTTAATACAGCGGTTTTGGTAAGGATGATTTCACCCGCTTGGTGTATTAAGAGCTTGCGAAAGCGATTTTTTTTGAGGGACCAGTTTTAGCCTAAATCATTAATACGTGGATAAGTTACAATAAATGTTGTTTTCATTAAATTGTTGTAAATGTGGAATTCAACGTTATGAAACATGGAGTTTTAATGCGAAACATAAATTCATTGACACATTACTCTGAATGTTTTCAAAAAATAAATTTTAGTTGTATAAATTGAATTATACATACAAATCTCATTCCAAATGATGAAAAAAACGTCGCCTATTATCTATTTCAAGTTTTTATCACATAAATGTTTAATAATTTACCAAGGAATTTTGAAAAAGCAATCTTAGATATTTAGNACAATACCCTGTAATACAATGTCGGAACCTTTGAATGTCATCAGAAGAAAGTCAGGCTTGATGCACGGGAAATGGTGTATTTAATGTTATTGCGTTGCCATGTACAAATCTGTTGAAAAGTTATTCTATTTAAATTTTAAAATGTGGAAAACGAAGTAATAATTTATTGTAGTAACAGTCACAATATCAAAGATAAAAATCAACACCTTATTACTTTTTTAAATCTAATTAAAACATGCCGACCATTATATAATGGAATGACAGAATATTTTTGGTGTTAAATGTCTAAATCTATCAAAGGAAAACCTCAAAGTATACTTTGAGCAATTTTAGTATGTATTTATACTCTTTCTTTTGAACCATTCATTGCCACATTTTAAATTCGCCAAACAGTTGTTTAAAATTACTACCTGAAGCCTTCTTAGTTATAAAATCATTTGAATTAAATTGAACATGATAAATAGAACAATAATGCTAAATATTTTTTTGGTTCGTCCAAAAAATATTCAAATATCCAAAATTTATAAAATATTTTCGCCTCTTCATATCAACTAGGACATGATGAGCGACGTTCTGATTATAATATTTCATTGTTAAACACAGATTCACGGAAAATCAACTTAAATTGGTAGGAATTAATCTTTTCTGCATTCTAGGAAATATTAAAATCTGTTCCTCACAATCAAGGACAATCAAATACACCAATTTTCATTCCGAATGGCCTAATATTGCATTTCGAATGGCCGATTTTCGCGAATGCTCGAAATTTTTACTGCACCATATCATTTTTCATCCAGAAAAGTCGAGGATTTCATTAAAAAAGCCGATTTTTTTTTAATAAAATTAAATGAAAATTAGTTGAAATGTTCCCGTTGCAATGCTTTTGACGCAAAATGGGTTGATTCGCGAATCCAACCCTCACAGTCGCTCCGTTAGATCTGAGTGGACGCTTCGGATATTGTGGCCAGTAAAGTGTTCTCATCAAAAATAACCATTCGTGCTTTGATAATGCTCTTCCATTTCGAGAAAAGCAGCTCAATAGGATTTAGCTGTGGAGAATACGGAGGAAGAAATAAGATTCTGTGTCTACGAGATTCTAATGCCTGACACACTTCGATTGAATGGTGGAAGCGGACATTATCCATAATAAAAATCTTGGGGGATTGTGATACGTGTTACAAGCATTACGCCAAAAATTGAACGAACTCTGTTTTGTTATAAGAGGCCACAATACTTCTGTAGTTCAAAACACCAGCTACGTTCATCGCCGCACAGACGCTAATGTTTCGACCCCTCGAATTTGCTACTGTGATGCTAGCACGTTTTCCTCTTTGACTCCGGCCATAACTCCTTCGGATGTGTAAATTGAAATCGGTCTCGTCGACGTATATCACGTCTGTCGTTGAAAAAGGAATACTTCATAAAAGAAAACTATTTACCTGTCAAAATAGGTTTACCCATAGACGAATCGCGTTTCGATATTTTCGGGTGTATTTCTCGCAAGAGGTACTAACCTCACAAGCTTGTACATGATATTTAACCTCTTGATTGCCCCAATGACTGTAGCAATTGACACTGTGAAATTAAAATCATCCTGTAATTTATTTTATTTTGGCTAACGTTATCACAGGGTTCTCTTCGATGTACTCCTCAATCCGATTTCTGTGAATCTCATGAACTTTAATGTTCCTAGGTCCTCCACGATTGATCTCTACAGGGAGACCATCCTTCTGAAATTTTTCATAAATTTTTCTGAGGTGACGCTCACTTAGAGAGAAATCTCTTGCTGCTTCGGTGATCGATTTTCCTGGGTTCCTTTGTATGAACGATATAGCTAGATGTTTGACCACGCATGTAATTCGTTGATAGTTTCTTCTTTGTTGATTTCGTTTCAGATTCTGAATTTCATTCAAATTTTGAGTTTCATTTAAATTTTAAGTCTCATTCGAATTCTGAGTTTCATTCAGATTTTGAGTCGCATTCAAATTTTAATTTTCCATTTGATATCTAATTTAAAAATAACACGATAATGGTAGTACAAATTTCGAGAATGCGCAGATTTTCGGCCATTAAAATGCAATAATAGGCCATTCGGAATGAAAAATGGTGTAAAAATAACATTTTTAGAAAACACTCAGCATTATATCGATAAGAATGTATGCTTGAAACCAAAAACAATGGGTTTAAGTAAAGTATTCGATGCAACCATATGATCCAAAAATTCGTTTTATAAAATTTTTATGTTTAATATTAAAATCATTGATTTTTGTTTAAAATCGATACAATGATTTTCGCCGAAATTGACCAACCTTAAAGAAACCACTGCTTAAATTTTACAAATCTAAGGCCGTGAACCTCCGAATATCAATAAACTGACGTGCTAGAAAGATTTGTTCTCAATCTGTCTGTACCAAAAATGTCTGATTTTGATCATTTAATAACTCACGCATATGACTCAGCATTTTGAAAAACAGAATTCTAGTTATATTTAATTACACCGCTATCACGTTAATTTGTTCGAATATCACAGTCCATTGTTTGGGTTTAGCGTCGTTTTATAAAAAGAAATGTTATAATGGGTAAAATATATTTAATTATCTTTAAACATGCGATAAACTTGGATATTTTTATATAAAATTTCAAAATATCTGATTTCAGGCATCGTTCGAAATTACAACGTCATATAAGGATTAAAATAAAAAAAAGATTCTATACGGCCGAGACAACACACAATCACACTGTTAGTGATAAAGTTGTCCAAATTTAGAAAAATTTTAAAATCCAGAGCACTTATAAAATCTATTTCCGCAGTTACGGAAAGTTCATTGCGGTAGTTCAAACCTTAGTAAATTAATTGTTGGAAAATCAATGCAAGTAAATCGATGTTTATTTTTTTAAATAAAATAGTTCATTATTGTGCCTAAAGGAAACGATGTTTTGACCATATACTCACTAAGAGGCCCATTCCTTGACAATATGTTGATTGGTGTTTAAAATCCGCATTCATGAGCTTTTCGAAGAGATGTAAAAACTAACTCGCTAATTTCGGTCTATTCTGAATAAACACGTTCGACAGCGACAAATTTTATGGCAATGATTAAACCAAATTATCTATTTGAAGAGCTTTAATAAGAATTAAGATCATGGCTGCGGAGTACAAAACTTTAGATGTGCAGCTGATATTTTAATCACCTCGTTAATCGGATTGGAGGAAAATACAAATAATATATTTGACAACTAAACGAGTATATGCTGTCAATCCTTACGATTCAAATCGATCATTACTAGAAATGTTTCCATTTTCAGATAATGTGTGCCTTAGAAACTTAAGAAATGGATATGAAAAAAACTTAGGGAGCTGTTAATACCGTATTCTTTGTTCAGAAAATGCTAGATGGGTTTCATACTATAAATGATTATGACACCCACAGACCCTATCGTCTAAATTCTACTTTCATAATCGTCTCCAAACTTAAGGCAGAATCTAAATAGCATTCTTGCCCAGTAAAATTTCTAGCCATTTTTCTTGAATATTTCTATAGTTGCATGACTGTATTCTCTGCGGCCTCTATGTTTGTATAATCCTAACAGATCGGCAATTGTATATGTTCATTTTAACCGATGAATTATCTAAAATCAGAAATGTTAGATGGCCGCGTTCACTAGCATATCGCTTGTCCTAAGTTTAATATTTCATTAAAAGGTCATTCGTTTTTAAATGTTTCTCGCAATGACAAAGATCAATTTTTCTTAGCGATTACATTTTTGTTTGATCCTTTATTGTGTCTTAGCACTATAAATGGTTGGACTTCCAAGAATAAATGCCATTCTTCAAACAATCTTTTTCCTCGGTGGCCAGGATCGATGTGTGGGATAACGGTAAATAACTACCCAGTCACACTCTACCTCACTATCTTCACCAATTCTTAAAATAATAAACTTGTGATTCATTTCTACTGTGGTCGTGGTTGACAATTGTTTTTGCAATAGTGTTCGTATGTTGATTTGTAAATTTGGTTTATAAAAGTTAATAAATTGTACGCTGACTACGTTATTCATTGGGGGAAAAGTACTCTGAACAATTAGTTTTGAGATTTTTGCGAATTTTCTGCAAAAAATAATCATCGAAATAGGCGATACTTTACATCGATAAACAGTAACGAATTCACTCATTTAAAATTCATATAATTAAGGAGATATAATATAGTCCTTCATATCAGGGGATATATAGGTTTTCTATGAACTTTACTTTCAAATAAACGTGAGGAAACCAATGTCGTCAAAATTGTTATAACGAATATATTTTATCAGTTGACCGGTTCATGAGAAGGATCGGTGTATAATTGGGAATGGCCCCACATCATAGCGTTTTGGGAGTATGCCGGTCACTGATTCGAAACTGTCATCTCTCCACACGGAATATGGGCATTTTTGGGATCGGTCAAGAGCGCTTTGAAGTTTTTTGATGAGAGATGCTGATAACTCGAGGAGTTTTTCAGCTTATAAAATAACTTGGATATCCTAGAATGGCGCTATTTGTTTTATGTTGTCATGATATATCCTCTCGTTTTCATTTGAGCTGTTGCCATCGACGCCACTGATAATGAAAGATTAGATTATACCCTAATGAAAATTCCACTGTATCATAGCGAGATCGAAACGATAAAACGGATAGTTTATGATACCTAAACACAGAGAATTGATTAAGATGTTAGCATTTGGATCACTCTTAGAATTAGCTATGGATCGTGTGTTCATTCAAAACAAATGGAGAGTCATATATGATAGAAGCAACTGACTCGTAGGAAACGCTTTTTCTCGGTGATGAAAAAAAAGTCGTATATTCACCATCACGAGCCTGCTGGTTAATGCAATCATTACGATTTTGTCCAGTCACCTATTTTCAACAAGACTATTGAATGAAACTTACTAGTAACGTCAAAATACATCAGTGAAGTGTTTTCTCTTTGAATCCGTGAAACATCATTTTAAAGTTAGAGATAATCAAATTAACATTAATTTTTCATGCTTTGACATGTTGTTTTTGATATTTTAAAGTTTTTGCGAGTATTTAAAAGGCTAAAAATAAACTATTTGTTTTATCAGATTAGCCACAGTGAACCGCTACACAAAATTTTAATGAATTCTGGAAGTACAGATAAACCACTCTCATTCGGGTATCCGGAACTGCCCAAAACTTTAAGTGTTGGGTAATAATTTTACTTAATTAACTTTTCTTTAATGCAGCAAACGCTATAAAAAAATCTGTCTGAAATCGCTCGACGGTGTCAATTGATATTTGGGCTTGGCGACCTAATAACAGTGTTCAATTATTTTACGTTGTTCCGCACATCTCTGTATGTATTTTTGGTGGGTAAATGAAAGTTAGCCACTAACAAAATTTCATAACCGCAATGTGTATTTGGATTTGAATATCCTAAAAATAACAATTACTACCAATTAAATATGTGTTGAACAGCCGGATCTTATCGGACATCAAAAATTAAAAATTCATTTTCGAAGAATCACGTTTTTACCTGTAATAATATTTTGATTGGTTTTGTTTGTGAAAATTTTTTCAAATGAATTCCTATATTCGTTATATAAAAAAAATTTGGCCTATATATATGTATAAAGTCTCAAATTATGCTTAAGACTGCCGATGATGCAATTTATATAGTGAAACAATATGGGTAAATTCGTGAAAATAATCCTCGGTTGTAAAAAATATTGTCTGAGAAGAATCATAGGAGAGAAGACACGTCGAGAGCCGAGCAGTATAGATAAGAAGGACATACGAATAACTTGATATTTTGGAATTACCTAGTATCTTTCGTCTTAAATAGCTTCATCGTTAACAACGGCAAAAAGCAGAAAGAATGGCTTGGCCAGATATCATCTGTTTATTTTTGTTGCGAAATCAGCCTCTCTTGGGACTTGATTAACAATCATACTCGGTTCTGAACAGGGATAATAATATACAACATATATGAGCAGATGATTGTCGAGTGTTCCCACAAAAAACACATATAATAAAACATCAATTCTTTTCGTTAATAACGTTTTAGGGCAGCCAAGCGTTCGTTGAAGCAAGCATGATCACAGGTGCCATTGAAAAACCAGCGACCTTTAGCCCGCAATACCCTATGAACGTACAGAAGCAACATTAGAAAACGCTGATGGCCAAAATTAGAAAAAAAACCCAGAACCCAACAAACCGAATTGGTTGGGTATGCAGACATGTTTTATTTATGGGTTGTAAAATATTCATGTTTATATGAGTATAACTTCGAATATCTCAAGAGTGTTTCATAGGCACATCCCACAACAAAGGGTACGCTTCTCATTCAACAAACCGAAAAACATATTTTCGGGATGTTCATCCGTGTTCTTTACATCATAATCGTGAGTTTTGTTTCATATGCCATTGATATTGTCAAAAGATTTGTTTGAGTACTTCCAAGAATTTGTTTTGATTGTGTGGATGGTTGTCCCTGATGGTCGATTCGCTGTAAGGTGGTATGGGTTTGATATTATGATTAACCCCTTTGATCGTTACAAATTTCAGATTGTCTAAAAACATTTAGTAATGAATTTTTTCATGTGATTTTTCCCAGCGAACAAATGATTCTGATTTATCGCATCTGTTGTAGTTTAAGAAGTTGTGAGTCAGAAGTTGGTAGTCTATCAGGCTCTTTTCTGTCAAATTAATTGAAAGGGATAAGCAGTCACTTATTTATGTGTAGTTTTTGACAAAATTCTCTGGGTTTAAGATAGAAAACATCAGTGACAGAAGCCAAGTCTGTTTCGAATCCTGTCGTGTCAGACTATAAACTGTAATGGTGAAGATTTACCATGATCGGTCGTAATCAACAACTAAATTTTAGGGTATATATCAGATAATGGAAATTCCGTATATCAAAACTCATGTTAAAATTGTCAGTTAATATAAAAGTACCTTGATCATTTGCATAGTGATAGATAATAAATAACCCTAAAATTTTATTGAATAAACTTTCATTTCAATAATAATATACACATTGGGCGTATAGTTTCGTGCCCTGAATATCACGTCACTTCTATATCAATATATCCCTTAGATCTGACCCTACAACTATGATGCGCATAATTGACGATCTCATTTTTGATGTAATTTTATACAAACATAATATCGCGTTGTGAATTGGTTACGCATAGATGCTATAGATTTTCGAAACTACAACAATATATTTTCTGATCCTCCTCTCTCGAGGCTGTTATTGTTGCGATCGCCAAAGCAATACAATTCTTTTTCTTGGTTTTGCTCTATGTAAAGTACATCATATTAATCAAAAGTCAAGCGGTGCCATAGTAAGTTATTATAATTTTCTTGAAAATCTTAGGCCTAAACCTGTTATATTGCTGAGATATTAACAGGTAGAAATGAATATCCATAGCTCTTCTGCGTTTGTCATTATTTCACAGTACTGATTCGGCAGCAGTCTTTATATGAGTATGAGACCTCTTTCCAAAATTAGTTGAGTTATCATCTTTTAAAATAGACGAAATCTACGGCAATCATTATTTAGGCGAAAACTCGGTTAACTACAAATAAAGGCATAACCCGAATTTTTCTGTGATATTCAGGGTCATTTAACGTTCAATTAAGTGTCCAAGAGATGTGAAAGTTTACATGATTTATTATGAATAAATACGATTATCCCATTCATCTTTTAAACCCGTCTTAGATTGTAAGAATGATTTCGGGGCGCTTCCAAGTTCTCGAATGTAGATATTTTAATAGTGCTCAATAAAGTTATTTTCTACCTTTCCAAGAGTTTAAATTATATATTAGGTTTTTTGATATTTTAGACCTTTGAATGGTTTTGAGAAAATCGTATGTCCCCTGGTTTGAAGGTTTCATAATATCCAACTCTGGTTTGGTAAGACCTCTGTCAAAGTGCTTTCAAATTTTTGTTATCCAAAAACTCCGAGTAAATATCGTTGAACTTGTTAAACCATTAGGTACTTAGTATCAAAAAAGCGTATTCATTCGCATCCAAGACATTTAAGAGCCTCGAAAGCGCCTCAGTTCATTTGAAGAAATCTCAAACCCAAGTGCCATTTTCTGGGTGTCTCCTTTGGTACGAGTTTTTCTCGGTCAAAAATCTATTAAATATAAGATGTCCCTAACGATCTAGCTATGAGTTTTTAACCTGGTTTACATTATATATCAAATCGTTTCAAAATATTTCGGAATGACTTTTCTTAGACCCATGCCGCTCAAATTATACAAGAATCTATACCTGATGATATTCTAATTTGAATGTCTTGAAAATGTATTCATGTAAATGATGAAATGGAATATGAATAATCTTAGGGTACATGTCTAAACCTTTGAATTGAGGCAGCATTTTGAGTTTCGTTCATTCAAACACATCCTGCATTACGAGTACACAACATCTAGTCAAATGATGCATGGAATTTTATTCCTACCAGAATATATTCATGTTATTTTTTCTGGGTTTTTGAGAGTAAACTCGTTAACAGTATTACCTGTATTTTGTAGGACAAAAGATTTTGAATATAAAGCAGGCAAATTAATATGGTGACGATACAGCAAGCATTTATTTAGTGATATGAGTTTACAAGAAATAATAATATGACGTGTTTAAAATGTTGAGAAATGACCGTAGAGCATTGAACAGTACTTGTCGACCATTGAAGTTATGTATATCACTATTATCGTTAAAAATTCATATTTGAAATATTAAGTTATCATAGTGTAGTCTTTCAACGATATCCTAGCGTTAGAGTCAACAAAAGAGATATACAAAGTTTGCCTAACAATTTAATATATTTTTTTCAGATAAAAGCTGGAAACGGTCTCATTCCTATATTTGTAAGGTAACGTAAGTCCTGACTTAATATTGTCCAATGGAAATTTTTAATTTTTTTTTACAAAAGCTGAAAGAGATGAATCAATATAATTTATCCTGATTGATTTGATTTCACTTCACGTTTTGAATATGTTTTGATCAACCAAGAAAATGATTTTACATGGACCAACAAACAGTTAAATGATCAGACACATAACCATCATCACAATCTACTGAATAATTTTTAGCCGTGCCCTCGAAACGGATATATCATTACTGCTACACACCATTCATAAAGAATAAAAGAAATTGTCCCTTTTGTTTCGTTCCAAACCTCAGCGCTATACTCGTTAAGTTAGTCAACTTTTCGGTAAGAATGCGATAACATGTCTGGCTTATCAACTACAATATGAGTATTCCGGAAAAATGGGTTTTTTAACGTTTAAACAAGTTTTGTCGAACTTACTGATAACTTCCACCAAATAACTTATCTTTTTCTCAAAACAGGCACTGCAATTACCATATTACGCCATACATGTCAAATCATGTTATGCGACGAATCGATACCCACCCACTCTGTTAAAACTCACATCTATGCTACAATCTATCTTTTGCCTGGTTTTATGTATCCGCAACACAAATCAAACCGCATAGCAACAACTGAGCCTGATGTTCAACGCTTTTTCAAAATAAATTGATGCTTTTCCTGTTGTATGGATTCTAACCAATTTTTCTCTGAGTGTCATACAGGGCCTTTTTGAACACGGACACCCTTGAAAAATTAACAATTGTCTCGATGCCGTTTGACTCAACATAAGACTCTACTACAGCTATTTGTTCAGATTTCAGTCTCTGGGGAAAGCACAAAGGAGCGCCATGATATAAATATTTGGTTTCTCAACGATTAAGTAGGAAAAAGAATTGGCGTAAATAAGTTTGGATAATAAATCCTTGTTTTAATCCGCTACTGTAACCTGAATAGTCGCTATCTATTTGATGAAATGTGGTGTTTTATGATAGAAGAACCTGACTCAAGATGAAGGCTCCTCTGAAAATTTCAGACTATATATCTTATTAGGGTTTACCTCAAGCTGTGTTGTGAATTAGTTAACTATTGTCAAGAGCACCATCAATCGTATGTAAAATGGATTTTAAGAAATAATATCGGATTGAACCTCAGTGAAGCTTTTATCTCTAATTTGTATATTTTTGGTTTGGCAAACTCAAGGAAGAAACTCATTGAACGATCACTAGAACAGTTCACTATCAATAATCTACAACCACTCTCACGAAGGAGTAATTATTTTATCCAGTTTTCTATCAGTTCGTTGTCAAATTTTTTGGAGTACTTTATTTTATTCGAGCGTGTTTTTTGAAGACTTTCGAGTCACTGATTTAATTTCTGGTTAACTTTTACCTCTATTTATTGCTTATGTTTCAATTTACTTGATCAATAGTAAAGTGGTATGTGTCATGCATGATAAATATGAGCTAAGCAGATCATATATTGTGATTAGTTATCTGCGAAAGCAAGTAATCTATCGATGCATGTGAGTCTAGAAAAAACAAAAACTATATCCGACCTTCAGGAAGATAGTGGGGCCAAAAACAGACTATGCTCAATGTCGTCGAGCGCATCGGGATAATGTGGTATTTGGAATATCGAAAACATGCGTTATATTTTTATGAGAAATCAAACAATATAGCCTATACGATAATAGAGTATCTGATAAAAATGCCGAATATTTCATACTGTAATCTCTGTCTTTCTGGTCAATAATTTATATAAAACATAATTTGTTCCATTGAAATTAAACATTCTTTTCTCCGCCCATTAGACCCTGATGGATCGACGTCGTACCGATCGGTTATCGCATTCGTCTTAAGAATTTTAAAAAGCTAGCTTCACTTCGTAGAATAATTTTTTTCTACTTTCGAATTTATATCATAACTAGGTATGAAAATAAATGTACCCTACGACAAAGTAGTTGACTCAATAATGTTTATCGTGTGGGATGGCTTGTGTTGTAGGTTAGGTCAAAGCAAACCAGAATTACTTTACTTGAACTATTTATCGGTGTTTTTTTATTCTTGTTTTGATGAAACATCAGCCGGTCTCTTGGGATATGATTTGTTGGGAAGCGACTAGATTCTAACCTAATACAAATATCTACACGATACGTGATCATAGTCAGTCATAACTTACTACAATGATTTCAGACCACGCTGTTCCATCTCTATGTGTCAAAGGGTTCTGAGACTTTCAAGCAGGAATCGAATGAAAGCTATTTTACGTGTGCTATTGGAAAATCACACACACTGAGAAATGGTGAACATTTACTGCGCTTTATGACACTAGAAGAATAGGAAGATGTGACGACTTGTGAGAAAAGCGAGGGCTACAAACTGTATTGGTTAAATAGACTGCACTTGGAAGTATGTGGCTGATAAAATATCACGATGTCAGATATATCTCAAATATCTCAAGAGGTCTATATTAAGACGCCCAACAATCAAGGCTAGTGTCACATTTTGACACTGATTTAGCCTATTTTGTGCATGTCAAATTCTGGCTGAATAGTCGTAGTCTTTAGTTTTCTCTCCTATGTGCCATTTTTATTGTCAAACGTTTTAGGCTCAGTATTTTCAAGGAGAATTTTTTAATGGGATACATGGTACATCCCTAATTACCGATTCGTGTTGAGGTGGTGATAGGTTTTGATGCTATGATTAACCCATAGGGGCGTTAAAATTCACGGAGTTCCACAAAACCCTCCGTGGTTAAATATACTCATATTATCTTTCTAGTGTAAACGACAGTCTGAAATATCGTAGCCTCTAAGTGTATGAAGTTATGAGTCATATTTTGCCTCTGATTTTCATTAGTGTGCCATTAATTGACTGCTAAAAAAGCGACTTATTGGTGTGTGAACATGTCAAAAGTTTCTGGATTTTATAAATGCACCGCATGTATTTTACTGTTCAGACACATCTATGGCCCCACTTTAAAACCTTTGATGTCATAAAATTACCGTGGCCTGTTATAATAAAAAAATATATATTTGAAGTCCATGTCAGCAAAAAAACTCTGTTTATCGAAATTTCGAATAGAATGATGGGTTTATAATAAAATAAACTTCTGCCAAATCGAGATTGGGGTCGACAAAAAATATCCACGAAATGCCATCGGATGAACTTTCATGATATTTATTTTCTACACAGGTGTATAGTTTTAGTTCCATTAATATCAATACGCTTGACGTCATTTTATCTTCAAAAATCGATCATACAACAATTGTGTGCGTTGTCTACAAAGATGTCTTTGTTAATACGATTTTAAAAAACATAATTTCGATGCATTTTGTTTCTTCTGCATCAGGCTAGAGCCGACCAAAACCACACCAGTATGTTTAAGATCATACTTCAGGGAGACACCGCTAGGTGTAGGACTGTGTGATGTTTACAACCCCTTTTCAAGTTCTCGCTCTTGATGATGGTCATATTATTCAACAACAGTTAAAACAGTGTCGGATCTATTTATGATTATTCTCCTAAAATCGTTTCAACCATACCTGTGGTATCGCTACGGCATTCACTTCTATCAATAAATATCATCAAACCTTTTGCGGTATTCCATATTTAAAAGCATTTTTGCATTAGCCGTTTACGTATGAGGCAAATAATCCAACATATTTATAATTATCATTTTATGGGAATGTTAATATCACTATAAAATAATAAAGGTAAAATGACGTGAAACAACCTCTAAAGGCATTATACAACTGGTTCTGTGAGATTATGGATTTCTTATGAGTTGAAAATAGGTGTCATCTGAGATGTGAACATTAAAATAACGAACCGTGAAAAAAATTTTTCCAGTGAACCTAATAAACCTGTCTTGGATAGCAAGAGTGATTTTGGGCCCCAACAAGATCTACTATGGTGATTTTGTGATGATTTCCATTGTCGTTCTTTTCACATTTCCAAGATTTGGGTTCATTTTATCAGGTTTTTTGATAAAAAATGGGTATTCTAATGTCTATGAGTAAATATATTTGCCTCCTGCTTGAGATTTTTCTCAATGATTAGCTCTGGTTTTGTAAGATATCTGACATATCTATACAGATTGGATGTGATCCAAAAACAAAAAGTGCGTATCGTTAGACCTGTTAAACCACAAGTACAGAGTATCGAAAAAAGTGTCTTCTATTGCATCAAGGACCTTTAAAGGACCATGAAATGACCCTCAGCCCATTCAAAGCTCCGTAAACAAAAGTAAATTTAATACTGATTCCTTAGAGGTGCTATTTTTTACGATTTACATATCTAAAATATATAAGGATTGCCTCATA
>JWZT01003455.1:42897-54297 GCA_000827895.1 Thelohanellus kitauei
AACGTTGTATGATAGCGTTAATGACTTTTAAACTAATATAACATTTTTCTATCAATTTCTTAATAATTTAGTCCCTCCATTTTTATAATTATCTAGAAATTAATAATCTTGCGTATTATCATAAATTTCTGACATTCTAGATTTTCCAAGGGTAAACATTTGAGTGATCCAGTTTGTATTAGAGCACACTCGGTCACACTTATTATTTCATGCGTTTTCTAAAATATTCTCGATTATCGATCTTTTTTTATATCTTTAACTAAAAAATAATGGGATGATCTTTTATATCGATATGCTAAATTTGGTCTTTTAATTGTTAAATAAAATCACAAAAATATAAAATATGTGTCAAAAATTCAATTATTCGGGAAATAATTTTTAAGTAAAATAAGTTCAATGATTTAGCATAAGTGAGAATCCGGCCGTCTTTTAGTCACCGAATCGCATGTTTATCTAAAAATCTCTAAAATTAAGTTCGTTTTAATGGAATTTCGGATATAAATATCTTTCCCGTTGTGATAATGATAATTAAAGGCAAGACTAATCGTCTTTTGATCACGTGTCTTACTTTCAGTAGCCACTACATATTGGTGACACAGGTGCGATCATAAAGAAAAAATGAAAAAAAATGCAGGCAGATACAAACGCCGTTTCATTAAATATGCCGAATCTCTGGGCTTCGCAAAAAGAAGCTTGGTTCATCCATTCCGAAGCTCAGTTAGGCATCCGAGGAATAACCAACGACGAAACGAGATACTACTATGTAATTGAATCCCTAAAGCAGGATACCGCAAGTCGAATACTCGACTTTCTCAACAATCCTCCCTCTTCGGATAAAAATTCAAGGAGCTTAGTCAGTATCTCTTGAAGACGTTTGGCCTTACTGACCGCCAGCGCGCATTCAGACTTCTTGAAATGCAAGGACTCAGTGGCAGATAGCCATCCATGCTACTCGCAGAGATGCGTTCACTGGCATGTGGTCAAATCTCATGCTTATTGTTCAAAAAAATCTTTCTTCGCCAGATGCCGGATGACGTATGCGTGGAATTGGCTGGTCCGGATTTCACAGATCTGCAGAAAGAAGGCGAAAAGCGAATGAGATCTTTCAAGTTCGTCTGGCAAACGCATATATACAATCAGTGAAGTTTTCAATGACGAACGAGCATAAAAAGCGAATGCAAAACCTGAAACCTATGAAAACATGTGTTCTTATCATAAATGATTCGGGAACAGAGCATATAAATGCCAACAAACCTGTGCATACTACAAATTGGTAGTTATATTACTAAAGAGGGCACCTCTATACAACAAGTCTCTGACTACAAAAAACCTTCGTTGCTCTACGTAAGGGATGAGAAAATTGGAAAAAGATTTTTGGTTGACACAAGAGCCCAGGTTAGCGTTATACCAGCCAGTTAAAAAGACCAAAATATTCAAAAGAGAAGTTCAACACTCAAGGCAGCCAATAGCTCAACTATTTATATCTATGGGTATAACAACCTCGATCTGTTTTTTGGAAGAGTGTTTCAATTGGCGCTTCATTACAGTAGACGTTTCGAAACAATTGCCTGTCCCTGACTTTCTGCGAGCTCATAATTTAATAGTAGATTTACTTGATGTAAAGCTTACCCGTTTGCAAAGCTCATCAGTTATAAACGGAAATCCGACCAATGTTGAATCGATGAAGTTGCGAATTGTTACCGACGGCGGAAGCGATCTTTACAGCGTATTAGATTCATTTCCAACGTTGATTACTCACAAGTTTAGCGTCGAAGAGCCTAAGTACAATGTCAATCATCGTATCAGACCACAGGGACACCCAGTCCACTCGAGATCTCTGCGTTTGGCATCTGATAAATTCGGACAGGTTCGAGATGAGTGTCTCAAAATGAAGCTGTTAGTAATTGTCAGGAAGTCTTGTAGTCCTTGATCATCCCCTCTTCATATGGTGCCAAGAACGTCCGGCTCTTGGAGGCCATGCGGACTTTAAGAAGGCTGAATGCGATGACAACGCCGGGCCGATACCCCAATACCCCATATTCACGTCATTGTTAATCGTATTTCAGGCTCTATGATTTTTTCTAGAATTGATCTGGTACGCGGATATTACCAGATTCCCGTAGCCTAAGCAGATATTCCAAAAACAGCGTTCACAGCACGGTTTGGATCGTATGTGTTTTTACGTATGCCGTTCGGCATTAGGAATAGAGCCCAAACATTTCCGCGACTAATTGATTCATTGAGCCAAGACCTGCCATTTGTCTATATAAACCTCGACGACATACTGATATTCATCCAATCGAAAGAAGAACATTATAAACATTTAAAAAAGTTCTTTCAACGGTTAAGCGAATATGATTTGGCCGTAAATTATGAGAATTGTTTACTGGGTGAAACAGTGCTCGATTTCTTGGGACATCAAATCTCCCCTCAGGGTATTACCCCTCTTCCATCGAAGTTACAATCTATTCAAAATTTTTCAAAACTAGCTAACACGAAACAACTCCATCTGTTCAATGGGATAGTAAATATTTACAACTGGTTCATTCCCCAGGCAGCCAATATAATGCAACCATTGTATGGAGCGTAAAACGAACTCCAAAGCTCCTTTCATGGAATCCTGGTATGGACGAGTCGTTTATTCATGTTAAAGAGGCACTGGCAAATGTGATGCTGCTTTGCATTCCGGTCGTTGATGCTACATTAGCTCTTACGACATATGCTTCAAATACC
Source organism: Thelohanellus kitauei (assembly GCA_000827895.1). Taxonomy (NCBI): domain Eukaryota; kingdom Metazoa; phylum Cnidaria; class Myxozoa; order Bivalvulida; family Myxobolidae; genus Thelohanellus; species Thelohanellus kitauei. The sequence goes on from JWZT01003455.1 coordinate 45,631, forward strand.
GCGAAAGGAGCAGTGCTGGAACAACAAATCGGGGGAAGTTGGCAACCAATTGCATTTTTCAGCAGGTAACTCAGCCAAGCAGAGCAGAAAATATCACTTTTGATAGGATGATACTCGCACTATATCACGCTGTACGACCTTCAAGGTTTTACCTCGAAGGCCGTTGTTTCGAACCTTTTATCCACCATAAACCTTCTACACTGGCATTTACTAAAACAGGCGACTCCTGGTCAGCTAGTCAACCACGACATCTAACTCCAATTTCACAATATACAACGTGAATTCAACAAGTTTCAGTCAAAAAATATTCTGTCGCAGACGCTCTATCCCACATAATCATTTTTTCACAACCTATAAAACACCCAGGTGTCGATTATTTTGCCACATCAGAGGTCAAGGAGAAGGAAGACGGTATTATGGCATACAAAACGCGGGATATCAATTTGAAGTTGAAGGATATATCCCTAGGACTGGGCAAATCCAAGTTATGGTGCGAAGTCTCAACTGGGAATGCAAGGCCTGTAGTTCCTGTGGCATGGAGGCGGCAAATCTTCGATTCTTTTCATGGCCTATCACATCCTGCAATACGGGCCATGAAAAGATTAATCGCTAGTAAGTTTGTGTGGCCAGGTCTAAAGAAAGAGGTTTGGCAATGGGCTCGTATCTGCGAAGCCTGATAGATCAGAAATTTACATGCATGTGAAGACACAATTGGCAAACTTTAGTATACCATCAGAATTCTTAAAATATATTAACCTCGATATTGTCTGTCCAGTTCCGCAATCAAAAAGAATGGGGTATCTTCTCACAATGGTTGATCGTTTCACTCGTTGGGCAGAGCCCATTCCTATTGCTGACATTTCGACACAAACTTGCGCCAGAGCGTTCGTAGGAGATTGGGTGATATGTTCTGGAAAACCCTATGATATTTCATAAGATCACGGATCCCAGTTTACTTCGAGCCTCTGGCAAGCCGTCAGTCAGATGTTAGGTATGAAACTGCACAGAACAACTGCATACCACCCGCAAGCTAACGGGCACGTAGAACGTTTCAATCGGCACTTAAAGTCATTCTTGAGAGCTATATTAAAGAATTCAAATTGGTTAGACGAGTTATCGTGGGTCTTTCTAGGAATAACAACCGCAGTTAACGAAGATCTGGGCTTTTCATCCACACAACTAGTTTATGGTACCCTATCTGTACCCGGTGATTTTTTTGACTCATTCCACAGGTACCCCTTCAACCTCATCTATAATGCAACAGTTAAAAACAAAAGTCGGTCATTTATTACCTTGTCCTACATCAAAACACGGAAGTAAATTGGTTGTAAAGAATGTTCCCAAAACGCTAGCCGGTAACTATGTATTTATACGCTGAGAAACCCGCGATTCGACCTTACAAAGACGGTATTCAGGTCCTTAAATGGTTTTGGGGCTCACATTAAAATGATGCTTCTAGATGTAGGTCCTAGGATGTAACTTGTATCTATCGACCGAATAAAACCTGCCTATATAGACCAGTCGGTCCCGATAAGCAACCAAATCAAGTTAGGTGAGGCCTATCCTCAGCAAATTTCAATCTATCAATGCTTTTACTATTAGGGGGAAGTAATGCAATGAAACGATAATCAACGACTAGACTAATCCTCTTTTTATCACGTGTCTTACTTTAAGGAGCCAACACATCATCCTTACAATTTATATATGATTCTTAAAAGTGGGACCGAAAAAGTTCATTATATCGGAAAAGTTATTTATATCCGGTTTTTACTGTGCTATAATAACTTTTGGCATAAATGATTTCGAGAGAGCTCGGCCTTTGATCTTTTTGGTATTATATCAAGCATTTTTCTTTTAACTGAGTGAATACAGCACCAATCTTTTGCAAACACTTGATTGTCCATCGAATATGACCCAATCGGCTATACCGTTTCCTAATTCGCAGTAGAATGTCGTTTTTCAGAAATACCTAGACTCCCAACAAGGTATGCGTCATTTAACCATAAAAACTGTCGAAGAAGTATATTTTTATAATTACATCATGCTAAACACACAATATAATTAAAAACTAGGATTTTTTATAGCATTATTTCTAAATCGAATTATAAATATAGATTAATTTTAATCACCAGCTTAAGGCCCGTTTGACATTCTGTATCAGATCCTTTTTCAATAATTAAATATATTTGTACGGCCTTCAAAATATTCGCTGCGTCAAATTTATTGGTACAAGTGGAAATTTATGTCCAACATGAATTATTGAATGGTGAAAACACAGCTAATTTTTATGATCTTTTCAACAGAAAATTATAAAAAAATTTAACATTACGTGAATAGCCACCTAGTAGCGCATGATAATGAGAGATTATCCTTAACATCAAATAGTCATTTAGTCACCCAACGACGTAATTATCACCGTCTTTAAAACGAGTGGTTAATCTCATGCTGCGTCGGTCGCCGAACGCTTGCGTTGAGGTCGGTGATTCAGTCATTATCTTACTTTTTATTGGTCTAACAGTTTAGAGTCATGGACAAAGAGTTTACCATCATCATACAAGTTATTCAGAGTCTATTCGCAATCATTGCCACTCTCGGTCCAGATGACTCTTTCCAAGTAATAGTTGGAGACAAACAAATACGTCTAACGGTTGAGAGAATTTTAAAAATGAACCACGTGGAATTAGAGAATCTCTTACTTTCCCACCAGGCAGTAGCGCGATGTGATTTGGTATGTTTTATCACACTATTTTTATTCAATTTGGACGTGATCGCGACAGCCTGGTTTAGGCAATCTTCGGCTATTAAATTTAGACACAGTATCGATTCATTTAGGCATAGAGTGGACACAGTTAAGCAGATGAGTACTAATTAACACCATTTGGCTTTAAATCGCTGACTGGGTTAAAAATAGCAATTAAATAATAAGCCTTTCACTAGTGTTTAGTTTATTAGCAAAGTTTTTCATTAGAATTTTGCAAAATTTTCCAAATTCTTGAATCAAGATGATAAATAAATATTGGAAAGGCTTACCAGAGTTTAAGTATTAAGATTCTTCCTCCGAGCCTAACATTTTTCGCATTATGTTGAGTCAGATTTCGGGGATTATAGCATGTCTAATTAGTTAATTAATTGTAAAGTAGACAATTTTAATAATAAAGTTACTTACGGGCAAGAAATGAAAATGGACGATTCGTCTATTCTGTTTCACAAAAAAATATTTTTTTCCCTACCAATCAGACCAATTAAACTTAATCACATTACAGCCGGATTAAATTGGATTATGTTTTTTAGCTTCTCATACTTGTTATAAACAATTGAATTAAGGAAGTATGTGTTGATTTTCGAAACATTTTTTTTACTTCCCTTAGGAGTTTGACTAAATAAATTGAAACGGCTGAGGCTAGATTTGGAACATAAGAGCGCCAGTTCGTTCGCGCCAGCCGAAGATTGCCCATCTATTCTTTAAGCCATGGTGAAGATAACATCGATGATTTCGATATCATGCATGCTGCAAAGCTTTGAATATTTCTATATCATAATTATAAGATTAATCTTCATTTGTTCGCAGGAATAACCTGTACAACGGTCATTATTCAAACAAAAATTATATTTTGTCACTTGCTAAATATTTATTGTAAAATCATCCTTGTCTACCTCTGCCATATTTGATAAGCCAAGATATATTTACACGAGTAGGGGGTATTTGTGATATCTCAAAAATATCGCCAGGAAATCCATCTTGACCAACAACGTTTACAGTTCTTTTTGAATTATCTTTTTGGAATGTTACTATTTTTGCAAATAATTCATTACCGCTAGATCGTTTTATATATCTGAAACTCGGTTCGGCATAATTTTGAAATTCATTGTGTTCAAATTCGCTACGCCATTTCGTTTTTAGAGTTCGAAGATCATTTTTTCTGTTATTTCCTTTTAATGTGTTTTTATAATTATCGTTGAAGTTTCATTTCTGATGTTTAGGAGATGTATAATCTCGTCCGGTCCGCTTCCGAGGGTTCTAGGAAGCATCGTTTTATGTGCCCGAAAATGTTAAGTTGTTTCTGTATCATAGAAAAATGCTTTCGATGTGGCATTCTACTATTATGAACAAGGTATCCTTTTATATTTTTGCAGAAGAAGAAGAAATATACGACGCTAGGGTCGTGTTTCAACGACTGCTGAAATGCAGTGAATTAAACTTCCCAGACATCAATATGGCAGAAAAGTTTTTTCTGAATCTGCGGATCTGGAAGTGTATTCTTCATGTAAAGTCTGGCAAAGAATCAGCGCGCTCTATCCTACAGATGCGCTTAATTCATCCTAAAATGATTGCCCTGTTTCAGAATTTCGATAATGCAAAATATCACAGAAAATTATTAAAAAATATAATATTTGATATCTTTGTCGATTTTGTTTCTGGCCGGGTTCTTTGATTTGATTCAACATCTCATTAAATCTATGTAACGTAATTTCACAACTCGTGTGCTTAATATATAGTAATTAGCTTATGAGATAATAAGTTCTGGTTGATGTACTATACTTAATTAAACTATCACGAGCGATTTAAATCAATGTTTTAACCATTACTAAATCTACGAATTTATACAATCTATCATTGAATTCTATCTAGAGTACAGTTTTTATCATATGAAGGATGTCTTTTCACATGGACAAATACAAATAACTTAATTCTCATTAAAAAATAAAACTATGTCAGAATTCTAGTGTATTTTTACTCAACTTGGATGGTCAACGTTCACTCAGTGTCCAGAAAGTAGCACAATATTTTGTTTTTTGAAGTTTTTGGGTGAGTCAAATTCATCTAAATTTCACTTTATCAAACATGATTAATGAGGAATTCTTGTACATATAAAGTCGAATTTGGATGTGATAAAAAGGAACTCTAGTTACGGTTTTAAATAGAAATTTAGTAGATTTGACAGAATTTTCTGACGCTCGTGGAAATCATATGGAAAGCTTTACATTTGAATAACTTTTTTATAAAAAAATCGAAACTGTGGAACATGATTTACAAAGTGAGAATCACATAGAAAGAACCCGCTTGCTCGGTTGCAACACGCGCCATTATCTCTTAATTTATATCGATTTAACAATTTTGGCACTTCTTATTTTTAAATAGAAATGTGAAAAGTATGACTACCATATGTTTTATATAATCTAGAAAAAAATGACTTTACGTGATCTATTTAATACATTATATGCCGAAAACTGACAGAAAAGTTTGAAATAGCCTTATTTACCATATCTGACATGATTTGAAAAAATTCTTGCACATAGTCATTATTATAATCCTTTTACGTTATTTTGATAAATTGTGTTTCAAATATTCCCATAGAAACAAGTCATCTGCGTTAAGATGAGAATTATATTATATATAGTCGAGTTTTGTCCAATTTTTTATTGTAATCAAATATAACCTAATGTTATAGAAAGAAAAATAGCGGTATGTACCACATTATAAAGAAAAGAATACACTTCAAAAAGACCCTAAAAAAGTTTATTAGATCCCATTAGGAACCATCATTCTGAAATAATTTGTTTGACTGTGTTATATGATTCTCCGTGTACCTGGAATAATCAGGTTAACATCTAGGCGATTTTGATCATAAAACACAAAAAGTCAAAGTAATAATAAATTGAGTGAATATACAGGTCAACTATTATTTTTATTCTCAGAATATATACTTTTATTTCTAATTCTTCAAAATGAAAATAGCTTAAAATATTATAAAATAGGAGACAATCGTGTAATTTATAATCTGCAGATGGTCAAGTTTGCAAAGTTTTTCTCAATTTGAGAATATTATGTCAACTATTTTCAGATTTTTATTTAAAAATATTCATCCTTTGTGGTTCGATGTAATTAAAAAAATACTAACAAATCTGTCATAACTAAGAAATATTTATTGTCTTAATTAAATCACTGATTCGCATATTTTATGCACTTTTTCTATGTATCTACAATTTAACAGGTTTTTCAAGTTTATTCATGTAGGGTGTCAATACATATTATTAATAAAATAAATATGAGGCATGACTTTCTGAATATCCTGTTTATATGATAAGGATATTCTTTTGATATCAGTTGATTAATCAAGAATCAAAAGGAGGCAAATCGGAAAACAGAGTTCGGTCACGAACTCATGTGCATCAACTGGTTAGTTGCCATTATGAAATCATCCGTTTATTCGATTTCCTTATACACATCTAAGGACAAAACTGACAAATCTTCATATTCTGAATATTGTGGCTGTTTATCTGAATTAAACCCATTCACTATGTTTCGAGCCTAACAAGTCAGATATTAGATCAAGAGTAAATACATAAAAAATGATATTCAGAAGAATCCGAGGGTATAACTCGAGAATAGAATGGCATACCTCTGGAAATGAAGTGTTCCTCTCTTGATATATTTTTATCATGGTGTATTTGAAAAAGAAAACGATTGAGGTCTCAAAGTTTTTCACAGGACTACCATTGAATGCAACCTGTGAATAATTAACTCTACATTGAATCTCCAAAGAAAAATACCATTACATCCGCTTCAGTTATTCTATTTCTTAATTTTCAGCTTTTAAAATAACCACTGAGTTAGATAATTTCAGAAAGAATCAAATTGCTCTAAAGATATCTCAGACAGACTGTAGAGATACCGAGGCTTGAACGATTGACGTTCCGATAAAAGTAATTACATGATCAATCAAGAACTATAAACATCCTCAAAGATAAGTGATGTACTTATCATTCAAGGACGGCAAGTAACAGAGATATATAACCTGGTTTGGTTGTCATTTATCTCTAGATATTATGGAGGTTCTCTATGAGTATTCTCACATTTGATATATAAAAAATCTAATCGATGAAACCCAAACATACTTATCTATTTTCCAAAGGCCCTATTTTCTAGTTTTTCATTATTTCTGGTCTCATTTATGTAAGGAAGTGGGTTAACTATGCAAAAAGAGGCTTTGCCACATTATCATTCTCAATATCAAAGTGATTTCCTGGTGATCTAGCAATATAAGCCAGAATGTATTTTTGTTAGGAGAGACCTAAAAGCCTGTTTTTTCAACTTCGTCTCTGAACTAAATTTGGATTGCCTGCTTTTAAGCTAATTAATCTCCAAAGTTCAGTGGTTTTAAACGAGTATATCTCTATTTTTTGCCATTTTGAGTTTACGAAATTTACTATCTAAAGTCAGTGACAGCCCGTGATGAGTAGTTCGGCCTTTTATCCTTAAAATCTAACTTATTGGCATCAGAACGAGCATATGCAATTTTATTGTTGCGAAATCTATGAATATTAATAAGATAAGGTGTCAAATAACATGTCACCAATCATCATGTAATAAAACCACACATGTAAGATAAATACTGTTATTAAAGTATTTTCGTTAGAACCATTTTTTGAGCCTTTTCATTTGGTGGAGAGTGTCTTACGTCGCTATCTTTACATAAAAGGCTCGATATGTCTAAGGAACACCGTTCCGGTTATAAGGAACTGAGATTCTCCAAACTATCGAGTATTGATATTTACTAGTCCTGGACACGATCACAGTTCATTCACCAAACGATTGATAGCATTTGTTGTTTATCACCTTGAACAATTATTAAGTAGCGAGGGCAGCCAGCATTTGCAAAGGTTAGTTTAAGTGCCTAGCCAATAACCATGAATCTGTAGCCTGATGGCCATCAATCTACATCTGGGTTGGGGAGGGCGTGTCCTAGAATGACATACATATGCCCTCACCGTCCTTAAGGGTGAGACGCTTTTAGCCTCCTCGTTCGACAACCCCTCTCCAGAGCCGAATGAGTTTCTAGAGAACGATAGAATGAATTCATTCCCTCCCGTGACGCTCACGAATGGGAATTTATCACATCCCTAGTGAGTTTAGGGCTAATCACCTTGAGATGTCCTATAATGTACTTCTAGAGAGATCTCTTTGTTCCTCAGATGTATGAGGTTTTTGTTGTAGTTGAGCATTTTAATTTTATAGAAATTTTCTCCTCTCTGGTCGTGGATGGATACAGGATGGTTTGCGATTTTATAGCCCCACCTCAAACATGTCCTTTTGAGAGTCTAGCTCCAGCCCTATCTAGCTTCTAGACCACATTTACCCTGGAAACTCTACTGAGGTTGGCGATTTGGCCGTTTCTGGAGCTCCTGAGGAAGTTTTACATTTTCTCAGTTTAGTCAGCCCGAAAGCCGATCTCGTCCCTCACTTCCAGAGTGAACTCTGTTTGGGATTAGAGTTGAGCATTTTATTTGTAGACACTTGCTCGTCTCCGGTCATGGCTCGATCCAGCGTGGTTCTTGATTTTAAAGGCCCACCTCGAATCCGTCCATTCGAGAGTTCAGCTAAAGCCCTGTAGAGCTTCCGGAGTTCCTCTAGGCTGTAAGATGAATGTATCTCTATGCCAACGATTCTGGAGCTCTTGATTAAGTTTTAAACTCTCTCAGTTTAATGAGCCCATATCCCGATTTTGATCCCTCATTTCCACATAAGCTGGGACAGGGCTGAACTGCCAACCAAGACTTCCCTTATGCAAGAGCTGCTTCAGCTCAAGGCCAACAACTCTGGGTTATACTGCAGCACTTCACCTGTTTCTTAAGGGTAGCAAAGACCAATGCGGGCACCCAAGCGCC